>BPLQ01000891.1:75000-187284 GCA_021605075.1 Caerostris darwini | reverse complement strand
TCTCGGTGCTCTTTTATTCATGAAAGGGTGCAAGGTACAAATGTATAAATGTCTAACGTGAACAAAATATGCTTATTTAACATTTGAAACAATTATAATTGAAATTTTAATTATCAAATTATAAAAATTAAATTAATTAATGTAAATTTGTTTATAATTATTTAAATTATAATTAAAATTTAAATGTATAAAATTAATATTATTGCTATACTTTTCTATTTTTTAATTATAATTTAAAAGTATAATGTTTATATTCCTATTTATTTAAAGGAATTTAATTTAATAAACTTATACATTATAAATTTAAGTAATTTCCTATATAATTTAAGTTATTATTATTTTCAGTTTAATTACTTAAATTATTTTAATTATAATTATAATTTAAAAGTATAAAATTAATATTTATTATTATACTTTTGTATTTTTTATTTATAATTTAAAAGTAGAATGTTTATATTTATATTAATTTAAATTAATTTAAAAACATATATTATTAATTTAATTAAGTTAGTATAATATAATTTAAATTATCATAATTTTCTGTTATAATTACTTAAATTATTTTAATTACAATTATAATTTAAAAGTAGAAAATTAATATTTTTTACTAAACTTTTATACTTTTTGATTATAATTTAAAAATGTAATGTTTATATTTACATTTATTTAAATTAATTTAAAATTATAAACTTATACAGTATAAATTTAATTAATTTATTATAATATAATTAAAGTTATCTTAATTTTCAATTATAAATACTTAAATTATTTTAATTGTAATTATAATTGAAAATTATAACATTAATATTTATTACTATACTTTTATAATTTTTAATTAAAATTTAAAAGTATAATTGTTTATATTTACATTTATTTAAATTAATTTTAAATTATAAACTTTAGTTTAACAAACTTATTGTATCACAAATATTTTAGTAGAAATATAGTTATAAATAAGAAGAAAATTATAATTATAACAACAATTATAACAAGTTTTAAAAAAGGTTTCTTTAATGTACAATATCGCAATGTCAAGACTTTAGATAAGTGATACAGGAAAAGTAGAGTGGAATTGATAATATTTCATGTACACAGCGTGTTAGTTTGCATACTTTTACAAATTTCACCACGTTGTTACTTTACTTTCGCTTCTAGGAAAATCTTTAAGGCAGCTTTTAAGATAACTATTCGAAAATCCTAGAAAACTCCAGACAGGCAATCAGTCGATGATGCCAAACAATATTTTACAATTTACCATCTACACTACTCATTCTTAAAGTGGTGACTTTAATGATTTCGCCGAATTGAGAGAAGTCAGACTTTTACTTATGGGTGCTCCATCAAAACAGAAGCTGTCCCTTTACCTCTCTCCATGAGTAGACTAACTTATGGGATGTCCGTCGTGCGCTGCAAGACATTGAGGATTAGCCACACACATGATTTTACCCAAAGAAAATCGGATGTGGCTTAATCTTGCGCTACATATATTTAAAAATTCGAAAATATGGACCGTTTTCAGAAGAATATCCAAAGCAACTAAATCATTAAAACTCCTCTGAATCTAATCGGAATTCAGTTTTAAGATATTACATAAGTACATAAATTAATAGAATCTCTATTAAATATATTTTTTATTTCATAGAAATAAAATGTTTACATCAAGAATGATCTTATTGTTATTAATTGTATGTACAAAACGACAATTGTTTCTTGATAAATAAAGGACTAATTTTCTAATCTAATTCAACCCAGGTGTTCACAAAATGAAATATAAAGTGAAAACAGAACATTACTTGTCTATATTGTGGATGAGTCAAACAAATTCGTTAACCAGAATGGCTTGTCTGTAAATCTTTTATTTTAACACACCATACTTACAGCTATCTAACCACCTCACAATTAAAAAAGGTGACGGTTTAATATCAGGAGAACCAATTCCAACCGTGGAATTTTTTATTTCTCCATACCTCTTTCCTATGTCTTGGACTATGTAGCCACCTCCAATTATAAATGTGGGGATGGAACATCAGGAGAACTAATTTCTACAGTTGAACTTTTTATTTCTCTACTTCTCACTACCATACCTAGGACTATGTGACCACCTCCAATTAGAAATGTGGGGATGGAACATCAAGAGAACTAATTTCTAAAAATAAAAATTTCTAGAGAAATAAAATGTTCAACTGAAATTACAGTTGAACTTTTTATTTCTCTACTTCTCAGTACCATACCTAGGACTATGTAGCCACCTCCAATTAGAAATGTGGGGATGGAATATCAGGAGAACTAATTTCTAGAGTTGAACTTTTTATTTCTCTACTTCTCACTATCATACCTAGGACTATATAGCCACCTACCAATTAGAAATGGGAAGAATAATGGTTACATCAGGAGAATAATGGTTATCATGAACAGTCCACAAATGGCATTTGAGAGAAGAAAAATGCCTTCCGAGATAACTGCCCCGTATTTGAGTGTCGTATGGAAAAAAAACTGGAAAACGCTCCCCACAATCTAGCTACCTATACGAGGTACTTTACACACGTCGTTACAATCGCTGTCGAGACTCCTCGTTTCTTAAAACAATAGTGTTTTGACAACAACACACAACTCGACCTTTCTTTGCATTCTAGCTGCGAACGTTGTCACTGGGCCAAGAGTCGGGCTAAACGTAGAAAAGATGCCATTCAGTAAAAAATGCCAAAAGTATTCATTCAAATTGTGAATTGCAAAATTTAAATTGATTGTAAAAGAGCGTATTCTGGTAACGCTGAATCTGCTACATATCCACCAAATTAGAAAATAGAATGACAAAATTTGCCATATTTTAGAGCATTCTTGTACATCAGAGATTACACATGAAGGATATAAAATGATGTATTGATTTAAGCATCAATAAAAATGATATATAAATGATATATTGATTAAATTCAATGTTGGTAATCTAACGAATTGAAACCAGAAGATATGTTATTTTAAAAGTACTTATTTCAAGCATTTTTTCTTGACCGATAAGACATCACATCACATCAGACATCACTTAGCAGAAAATAAAAAATATAAATAAATTGGATTACATATTTGTTAAGAGGTCTGGAAAAATTAATCCAATATTTTTATGCTTTATTACATTTTCAAAGAAAAAAGAGTTATTTCAACTGATATTTCTTTAAGAATAAGGAAAATTAGATTTCTTTAAATTAATTATAAATATTGCCTTTATATTTATTGAAGAAAAGAAGTAAATATTTATTTGTATTTTTATATTATAAAATAATTAAAACATCTTAAATTAATCCAGAACTGCACCGATAAACATCTTTTTTTAAATATTTATTTGTTGAATATCAATAAACAATTTTTATTTAAGTTTATCGCCTTAAAATCATACATTAAATCTGAATTTTAATTTGATAAATAATTCTAGATTTTTTTTTACTTGTATTATTTTATAATTTTGTGCTACGACTCGTGTTTGCAATTATAATGAAAATAAATTAATTAAAAAAAGTTATTCTTCGAAAATTAATTTAAAGTGCATTAACAGTTATAGATAAAAAATTATTATTATTTATATTATCTCAGAAGATTATTAGTTATATTATTATTTCAGAAGTAAATTTTTAAATGTTTAGTATTTATTATATTGCACTTAAATATTATATAAGAATAATTAAAGTTAATAATATGCTAAATTTGATGTATTATTGAAATCCTATATTTTCTGAATTTATAAATGTACTTAAATAACGTTATATTTTCCGGTGTCTCAATAATAGCAAACAAACTACTGTTTAGTGTAAGACTTTAAAATGATATGTACCTGTTTTAAAGAATCTCTTTTGAGAATATCTTATTCATATTATCAATCTCCTATTATATCTAGCAAACATGTTTATTATGTGTAATTAAAAATACGATATTTATTTTAATTTTATGTATAAGAGCATTAAAAGTTCATAAAAATATAATTTGATTATGAGCTTTGATTTTAATTATTTAATTAGAATAAACTAAATATTGCTAACGGAAATATTTTTAAAATTATATGGAAAAAGTTATTACTCTACACATAGTTGTTTTAATCACATTTTATATAATTCCCAAATCCTTTTTTAGTGTTAATGTGGTTTAGTGTGGTGATTAATGTGGCACTGATTTGAATAATGATACACCAAATTCGAGCATCTCCTATAGTTGCCATATACTAATGCATAAAAAATCATAATAACATACATGAAAAATATAACATTTTGAATACGTATGAAATAAATTGAATCAAATATATGCAATATATTTGCAAATTTTATGAATATTTTTATTTATATATGTTTGATTAAGTAGCAAAAAATAAAATTAAAATTATGGATTATTTGAAAATATAGTCAAAAATTAAAATTTTAAAAAATAACTACTGTTATATCCAAAAATTTATAAATTATTAAAATTCTTCAATTTATATGTTGTTAAAATTCGAAAAATATTAATATTAAATTTAAATATTATTAATACTATACTTTTGTTTATAATACTTTATTTCATGAAATAGCTTATAGAATGCGGTCATTTTTTGGCAAAAATTTTTTTTTTAATTGGTATCGGTTGCCAAAATAATTATAATTTGCAATGATATTGGTTGCCAAAATAATTATAATTTTTATTGATATTGGTGGCCAAAATAATTAGAGTTTGCATTGATATTGGTTGCGAATTGGTTTAAATTTGTATTGGTTTATTGCCTAAGCAACTTATCATAAACAAAAGGATTTTTTAATAACTTTCATTATGTAACTCGAAATTGCTACATCACAAAATTTTGAAAACTTTATATTTAATTTTTCTAAAGTTACTGAAATTTATTTCATTATATAGAAAATTAATCTTTAGTTTAAAAAAAATTTTGTTCCTATAAATTACACAGAAATTCTAAAAATTTAAATTAACAAAAAAATACTTTACTATATGCTATCGTCATGTAATTTGATGTAAAATACAAATCAAAATTTCGAAACATTAATGACGATCTGTTGTACAGTTACTACCTCATTATTTCCATGGTACATAAAGAGCAATACGGGGATGGATCTATTTAAGGATACTCCTTGATTTATATGCGCATATACGGAGTGGAACATGAAAGTGCGTGAGATTTACTGACATCATTAACTTCCTCACTCCTTTAAAATCGTTTTAGAATGCTTTATGGTCTATACGTAAGGAATATTAAAGATATTTCGGTGAGAAGATAAGGAGTTTCCAACTTTTAAACAGTGTCATTTTTGCTGTGCTACCTAAATTTATGCCATTAGATATGCTTCACATATATTTATACATATTTTTTTTTTTTTAGAATAACAAAATCTAAACTTGGAAACTTATCCTTTGAGCCAGAAGAGTTTAATTTTAGATTAAGTTTTGGCTTGTTTATGTTAATATAAAAACATATTTAAGATAAAAAAAAAATGGCATCATTAAAATACGAAATAATAAAAAAAATATATTTTGGACTTTATTATTTAAAAAAATATATTTGTGGTTATAATTACATGCATCAGTTATTGAAATGATTTGCTAGACATAAATAATTTTTTGAATCATTTTTATTAAAATATGAATAATATTATTTATTATGAATATTTAATGAAAATATAAGCAATAAATTATTTTAAAATTATTATAAATTTTTAAAAAAATAATTTATTATTTATATTATATTTATATAAAATATAAATGATAACTTATTTTTATTGGTAATAATTAATGATAAATTTGATAAAGTAAAATCTAATTAATCAAATTAGATAATAATTGATATTAATTTTTACTGTTGATAAATAATTTATTATTTATATTTTTATACATAAATAATAAATTAGTTTTATTAAATATTTTATTAAATTATAAATAATATGTTTTAAATACAATTATTTTAAATTAATTAAAATATTTAAAATAATTGATTTTTTAATATTACCTATAAAAATTTTAAAAATTATTACGCAAAATTAATGTATATTTTTCATTATTATTTTATTTTTTCATTAGTAGAATTAATGACAATATAAATAAGAATAATATTTAAAATCATTAAGAAATCTTTAATTATCGAACTAAATATTTATCATGTGAATAAAAAAGGAAAGCAAATATTTTATAAATATTTTTAATATATATTAATATAACATATAATATATATTTATTTAATTTGTACTCGACTTTTCTACTAAATATATATATATCCCTAATATATTTGAACAAAATTCAGTCAAACAAAGAGATAAATAGTTAATGTTAATTAAATAAATTATTTAATATTATAACTACTGATAGTTAATATTAATTAATTAAATTATTAATATATATGAGAAAAGAAAAAAATTAATTTTCTGAAAATCGTTGAATATTAATTTATTTCCTGATTAAAATATACTATTTTTAATTAAAGGTCCATTTTAATTCCATTTTTGTAATTTACATTCATCAACTATTTTATTAATGAAACGGATGTTTTATCTCGAAGATTACACTAAGTTTAATTGAAAAACTTCCTTTCTACATTTTCATGTCATTTTAACATTTCAACTAATTGAAAATTTGCATATTAGATATTCAAAAATTCTGGGTTCCCAATCAAAAATAATGCTGTCATCTCTGATTAATTTTCCCGGTAGAAATTAAATGACATCCTTTCAATAGTAAAAAAAAAAAAAAAAAAAAAAAAAAAAAAAATGATGAAGTAATGATGGTTTTCTTTTAGAAAAATGGTAAGCATCAATCCGAATTTGAATTCCAAATGAGCGAATAACATGTCGTTAAATGTACTTAACACTTGCAATATTTTAATTAATATTTCATTTATTTAAAAAAATATTTCAATTACTTTAAATATTTCAATTATTTTTAAACATATTTCGTTTATTTTAAATATTATAATTAATATTTCAATTATTTTAATTATTATTTATATTATTTTAAACATTTTAATAACAATTATTTCTTAATTAAATAAATTATTTAGTATTATACTTATTAATATTTAATGTTAATTAATAAATTATTAGCATATATACCAAAAGAAATATAATTAATTTTCTATTAATAATTTTCATATTAAAAGAATTAATGACAATATAAATATCAATAATTTTATCATTAAAATATTTTAATTATCAAAAGTAATATTATCATAATAAAAAAAAATGAAAGAAAATATTTTATAATATTTAATATCCAATATATTTTATAATATTCAATAAATATTATTAATATCTAACATTAATAAATATTTAATAAATATTTAAAAATAGTCGACTTTTCTGCTAAATATCATTAATATTTTTGAAAAAAATTAGTGAAAACAAAGACATTAATAGTTAATATTAGTTAATTAAATTATTTAATATTATAATGAATAATAGTTAATATTAATTAATACATTATTAACATATATACCAAAAGAAAAATAATTAGTTTTCTAAAAATGGTTGAATAATAATTTATTTCCTGATTAAAATATCTTTATTTAAATGTCCATTTTGATTCCATTTTTGTAATTTACATTTATCAACTATTTTATTAATGAAACGGATGTTTTATCTCGAAGATTACACTATGTTTAATTGAAAAACTTCCTTTCTACATTTCCATGTCATTTTAACATTTCAACTAATTGAAAATTTGCATATTAGATATTCAAAAATTCTGGGTCTCAATCAAAAATAATGCTGTCATCTCTGATTAATTTTTCCCCGGTAGAAATTAAATGACATCCTTTCAATAGTAAAAAAAAAAAATATGATAAAGTAATGACGGTTTTCTTTTAGAAAAATCGTAAGCATCAATCCGAATTTGAATTCCAAATGAGCGAATAACATGACGTCGAATGTACTTCAAAAGTAAAAAAGGAAAAATAATGCGAATATAAAGAGAAATAGGGATGCATTATCATCCTTTTAAAACTCTTTTCTTAAAGCTTTCGGGTCCTGTACTTCGTTATTGATTTTTATAGGTCAAATAGTCTTGTCCCATTTAAAGTGCGACTTGTAGACAGACAGTCTGTGCTATGAAACAACTGCCAAAAATGTAGGTCTCAATGTCACACAATGACTACATTTTTCTCAGTATTTTTGTAAATAATGTGAAATAAAATAAGTAAATACCGAATCAAATTCATACTCACCATCTTACATCTCAAAATAAAATGGATTATTAAACTACTTAACTCTTTTAATGTAAATATATCATTACATTTTTTTAAAAAAATATTCTTTTTTTTTTTTAAATGATGATAAGTTTAAATAATGATGATAAGTTCATAATTAAAATCAATAACTTTTGCACAGAACTGTATTAAATTTATTGTTTAAATATTTTATATGTTTAAATGGTTTATTGTCGAAAAATTTTTTCTAAGAGTTAATTGCTTTTGCGATTTGTGCACAAAAAAAGTTTTAAGATCCAAATCATAAACTTAATGTTTCATTATTTAGGGTTTTTCTAAATTTATTTTAATTAACGTTTCATGTTGCTTATTTATGGTTAAATAGTGCAATAGGCATAAACAAATATACGTTTCTTTAATTATTTCTGGTTAGATATGTTTGCAATAGGCATAAACAAATATTATCAAGAAAATTTATTGCGATAATTTATCAAGAAAAAATTATAATTATTTAACATTACTTTTCAATAAGTAACAATGTATCAAGAAAAAAATTATAATAATAAATTTCAATAATTAATTTATAAATGGCAGTAATTTATCGAGGAAACAGTAATTTAAGAAGAACAATTTAGTATTATTTAACAGTAATTTCGAATATTTACAATTTATCAGGAAGATTTTATAACAATAATTTCCAATAATGAATTTATAATTTTAATAATTTAAAAAATAAATTTTATAATTAAAAACAATAACTTTCGACAGAACTGTATTAAGTTGAACGAAAATTATTTTATAAGACTTAATCACTTTTGTAATTTGTACGCAAAGAAAATTTTAAGATGCAAATGATAAATTTAATGCTTCAATAATGGTAAATGTTTTTTTTAATTTGTTTTAATTAGCACGTTTCTATGCTTATTTATGGTTAACTATAATTGCAACAGGCGTACATGAAATATTATCAAGAAAACTCTATTACGACAATTTATTAAGAAAAGTTATAATTATTTAACATTAATTTTTATTAACTATCAATTTATCAAGAAAAATGTATAACTATTTAACAGTGATTCTTAATTATTAACATTTATAAAAATGATGTTCAATAATTAATTTATAAATGGCAGTAATTTATCCAGGAAACACTAATTTAAGAATAAAAATTTATTACGATGGAAATTTTCGATAAAATTAACAGAACAAAATTAATATCCTTTTTTCTATTACTCGTTGAAATATCTAAATTAATGTTAACAAATATTAGAAGTTTACTAGAAAAAAATCAGTGCGGTATTTTATTTCAATGAATCGTATTTGTCAAAACTCATGATGATTTTGATCATGATTGACATTCAATCGTCAAATGCAAGTATATAAATCGGTAGAAGTTCAGCATATCTGAACATGACTGAAATAATCGGGGCCATATCGACTGTAAACAGTTAGAAATAATTGTAGGCTTCACAAATACCAAACTAAAAACATTTCCTTTTGACTATTAATTTTGAAATGCTAATCCTTCACATCATACATCATATACATTTTCCCTAAGAAATAAGGTTGTCTTTGTGCAACAATATCCACTATTATTTTGGCTCAGGTTCCATTGCTATTTGTGATATGTAGTTTTTCAATAAAGATCTCAGGGAAATAACAAAATTATATAAAAAAAAACAATCAGATGAATTTAAAAACATTCATATATACACAAAATATTTAAATGCTCCAAATGGGAAAAAAACAATTTTTTCTCAATAAAAAGAAAAAAACTTCATTCTGTTCATTAACCCTCATAAGTATCTTTGAAACCTCTCAACTGCAATATCCACTGCTACGGCAATTCAACTTTCCAAAGCTATTCAGCTTTCCAATGCTTTTCTAATAAAAATCTCAGTGAATGCCTTCAAACACATGGCATCAAACAAAATTTGTAAATTTTCATAAATACCCAGAAACCACTTTAAAGGCTCCGACGAATGTTTTCGAATGAAAAATTTCTTTCACAGCAAAAACATCTTCACAGCAATAACCACCTCAATTTTAGTTCAGTTTTCCATTGTTATTTTAGATATGTCTTTTTTTAACAAATAATTCAATGAAGACGTTATCAAACATAAAATAATAAATAACATCATAATCTGTTTAATATTCACATCCTTATCTATTTATTATAAATAAGATCGTCATCTTATCACATCATTATTATCCTAGCATTCATAAACACCCAGAATTCAGCTTAAATGCTGCAATGGGGATTTTTAAATGAAAACATCCTTTTACAAAACAAAAAATCCTTTTTTTAGATTGTTACTTCGACTTTACAAAGGGCAAAGTCATAGATGATGACAGTAAAAAGCCAGTATTTGTGTTATATAAAGCCCTTAATAGAATAAGTAGCTCTGATTGAAGCTAGTTCTTCAGAAGGACATTTCAATTTGGTTGCTAGTCTAGACGAAAATTGAACTTGAAAGATGTATTTTTGGACAAAAGACATTGAAATAAGACTTGATGCCTTAAAAATGAATTTCAATACAATACAATGAGCGATAATTTGATAATGCGATTTTAAGTAAATTAATATCTGTTGCGTATTTAATTGAATGGAATTATGAATTTATTTTGAACAACTTGCAATACATCTTTTAAAAAAAATAAAATGACGTTTAAATTAATTTAATTATCTAACACTCCTGAAGGGTTTTATACTCTAGGTTGAAAACTCGAAGTTTATTGAAAATATTTGAAAAAAAAACTTTCTATAATAATGTTCATAATATGTTGATATAATTTTTACAGTAAAATTCTGCCTTTTTTATATTTAAACAATATTTAGACATAATCAAGTACGTATTGCATTATCATGAATTTCAATCAAAGTCAGAATTAAATTATCTAAAATGTGGAATTTTTTTTTTACTGTGTATGTTGCAATATGAGCCAAAATGTAATTGATTAAAATTTAGAAAAATAAATTCCCTAAGAAAGATAAAATCCATATAAAATAAAATATAAATAAAATAAGTGCATTTTAATGAAACATATGTAGTTGATGTTAATTTAGAGTAGTTAGTTAAATAGCTCCCCTCACAATTTCTATAATTTGTATCAAATTTATAAAATCTACACAAATGTGAAAAATATATTTGTAAAATGTACAAGAATGTTTTTCTTCTTTTGTATCAATATCAAAGTATAATAAGTGGGAAGATTTATTTCAGTATAAAAAGTTTTTATAAAATTGACATTTTTATACGCAAGAGAAAATTATAAAATTTTCAAAATGTTTTAGTATATCCATGTTTGCAAATAAAAAATTCCTGATGTTTAAGCTTTTCATAAAATATCGATAGAACAATGAGATCTATAATAAAAAAAAATGTGTTACTAGTTATACTTGTCATACATCTAGAAATATTTTTCTAATAAATTCTAAACTTCTCAATTACTTGTGATGACTGAATGGTTTTCAAGAAATACAATTTAAATACAAATAATAATATATAAAAGTTGAAATAGAATTTTCTATATTTTAAAGAATTTTAAATTTACCTTGTATATTATTAATAGAGATCTTACTTAATATTAGCTGGCAATTTGTTTCCTTTTTGTCTTTTAATATTAAGTAATAGAAACATAATTTTATACAGTTCGGTGTTTAATATTCAAGGTTTAATTTTCGGTTCTAATTTTGTATGATTGAATAAATTGCCGTCTAATTTTAAATCTGATAAATCACATCCTTTCTCCATTCTATGTGTTGATATGTTTAAAAAAGAGCCCATATGGATCTTTACATGCAAAAGAGTTTAACCTTAGATTTGCGCCTTATTTTATTGATTAGGAAATTTATTGTCTGAGTTGAGTTCTCCAAGTTAAGGGAATTTGTAAGTTTTCTTGAAAAATACAGTGTGCTATATAAAAAACAAAAATGATAACTGCAAGTGTCAAACATGTACGTTTATACGTGTGTGTGTGTGTTTGGTTCGTTTAAAATAACAGGGTTTAAAGGCGCATATGGGAATTTTCACATTTAAGTCGCTCTGACACCTCGACAAATTCTCATCTTCTTTTGCATCTTTGCCAATTCAAAATGAATAATCACCAATCTTTAGATGATGGACTGAGGCTAAAATGTGATGCACAACTTCTTGTCCATTGAATGCGCACAGTTCTAAGATACTTATTAAATAAAAAGAAAGTTTAGGTGATATGGGCCAATAGCCATGATGACAAAAAAAAATTTAAAGTTTCTCAATTTCAGTAAGGCATCACAGGATTTTAACAGCTTCTTACACTTCATGTGACATTCATGTAGCCAGAGAAACCTGGGTTTCAAGCATTACTTTTACAGAAGGATACGTGAAATACATCTGTTTATTGGAATACCTTCTTTTTGCATTCCACTCACTCCACCGTAAAGGAAGGCCAATCTAGTATAATAAAAAGGACATTGACTTCAGACCAGAGATCATTGATCAGGATCATTCAATTCATTTTATTTATCGTGGTTAAGTTTATTCACTGATTTTCAACGTTCTTTTCATTTGAGGAGAACCAGGGATCCTTTACCTATCCTCCAAAATCTGAGAAAGTCACTTTATGGCAAGGGGGATTTGATTGTCTGGAAATACATTTTGTTGGAAGGCTCACAGACCTGTACTTTGAAGTCAAGATTGCTGCGGAATATAGGGATAAGATCTTAGATTCTTATGTTCCCCCTTGAGAAGTACTATTGGTATTGATTTTATTTTACCTGACGACAATGCACGTCTACGTAAGACTCATGTGGTCGAGGAGTTTCTCGAAATTGAAGAAATTCTCCTAGGATTAGATGGCCAGATATCCAGATCGTCTTTTTATAGCGTATGTCTTGAATGTTCCACAAATTGTAAATTTCCATTTACATCTGCGTACCACCGAGGACTTGGAATGAAATGCTGTTGGAATGGAACTTACACAGTGCCATAGTGACGTAAGAATATTCTGGTTCTCAGTATGACTTCATGTTATGCGATTTATATAATTTTATGAAGGAATCGTAATCTGTATCAATCAATCCAGTCGTTCTATATTTTAAGTTCTGTTTTAGATCTTCTGATATTGGAGAATTTATACACAATCATATATGTGTACTATAGGTGTTGTTTAGCCATTTTTTTTAATTTCATCAACATGTGAGTATATATAACTAATGCCACTATAATAGTTATGGAGATATTCGGAATAAAGTGAAATTCTCATAATTTTTATTGATTAGTTGCTTGGTTGATGTCGTGTAATAGCATAAAGACCAGTTTTAATTAAAATGCACCATGCAAATAGTTATATTTCCAGAAGATGAATGATAAAAGTGATTAATTTAAACCCGATTAAAATTTTTGCTTACAAAGTCTTTATTAAAATAACACGATAAAATATTTTTCGTTTAAGTTTTAGTAACGTCACAAGGTTTAAATGTCAAATGTAAAAAATTAATCTACAACCATGTCTTTTTAATTTTTATTTTCATTATAATAATATCCGATAACATTGAAGCTGATTCGGATAATAAGTTTCAATCTGATTCAGAAGTAAGCCTTTTGAAACGTTTCCTATTTAATATTTTATCATCTCGGGATTTTTTACTAACTGATTTTTTTGAATTAGCGTTTGGCTTATAATTGAATTTCGGCTTTTAGATTACGATTTATTTGATTTGTCACATGAGACATGTAGATACATATAGATAGTGGAGCTATTAGATTAATAGGGCTGCCAAAAAGAGTGTACATAATTTTTGAATAGAAAATAGTTTTAAATTATTAAAAGGTTGATAAATTATTGCGACTCTGCTGTTGTAACGGAAATCCATCACGGAAATTGAGCATGTTGAATGAACTATTCTATTATTTTTAAACACTATTTTTATTTCCCGTATAACAGGATAGAGGTTATTATGAGTTTCTTGATAAGTAGGTTTCGTATTATTTTAATTTACTGTACTTTCATTTTTAGCTCCCACCAATGGGGCGGCTTTTGGTGTTTGTGGGATGTGGTTGATGGTAATTTACACATCTGGAATCTGATTCACAGTCTGTGATCTGTGAAAAAACCAATTTGAACAATGTTTTCCGTGACAAGTATTTTGAGAAAGGCTGCGGGGTTTATAACTGTAACATATAATAGTATTTGGATTATATGTCCTTTCAAACAGTTTAAGTAACAGTCTTTAATGTTTTAAGGGTACAACAGAACCGAAAAATTTGGATTTAAAATAATAAATTTTAAATATTTTAGAATTTTGTAAATAAAATAGTGAATAGAAAGACTTTTGAAATACAAATATATAAAATGTGGGTAAAGACCATTGGATTTAGAGTGATTTTTTTAATTTAAAATATTTCAAATTAATTTTTTTCCCCTTAAATCTATATGAGAAAACATTTAATTTCCTAATTAAATCTTATTTTTAAGATTTATACTATCAGCATTGTATGAATAAATATAAAACTGTGACATGGAAGGTGACATCATTGCATAAAAAGAATATTTATTTTTTAATACCTTTCAAATTTAATTATATTGGGTTGACAAGAAGTTATTGCGGAAATCAAAAGAGAAAGAAACTAATCGAAATACCAGTATAATAAGTTATAAATTATTTTAAGTTATTCACACGTATTTCATTGTAAAAGTTTCAATAGAAAAAGTTTCAAATAATAATTTTTTATAATGCTTGTTGTATTCAAAAGATAATTTTTAAACTATTTTAGATAATGATGTTGTTACTGTAAAAATAAAGCATTCCAACTTTAATTATTTAAAGATTTTCTTGAACGAAAAGATTTCTTAATTAGTTTCCTAGTGTCATTAAAGTGTTCTTCCTGTTTTCAACTTCTTGTCTGGAAGGAAACGGAAACTGTTCTCGTAATCTGCGTTTCTCATTTAAGAATCATTGGACAAGCTAACAGCAGATTTCTGGCCTTATCACACTGTCTGTAAGAAATTATTTTTGATGTGTAGTGTTTCAATGCAAAGTATATATCATTATGTTTACACCAAGAGTTACCCATGTATAACATATTAAAATATTATCAAAATTATTGACTACCAATATTTCAAATAAAAAAATTTAATACTTGTGTAATTACAGAGATTTAATTTTGAAATTACTTAATTACATTCATATAGTTATTTAGATTTAATTACTGATTATTAAAAGCTACTAAACAATTATTTTTAAAGGTGCAATAAAATACCATAAGAGATATAATTAATTTCTTTTAATATATACAGGGTGATTATAATTAAAGTCCCACTTTTAAAATGCTGCAAACAATGAGTTCAAATTTAAACTAAAGATACTAGAAGAAGGGGGAAAAGATTCGGATAAAAAAGTTCCAAAGTGTATTGATAGATGGCGCTTTAAGCGTCATAAAGAAAGTGAATTTGGCTGCCAGTGATATTTAAATCGAAATTAAAACGTATTTGGCCTGAGTTGCACGTTAAACCAACTGTAGTGTTCAATGAGCTTGATGGTTTTTTTTTTTTTTTTTTTTTTTTTTGACGGAAAAAAGTACTTACAAGTCATTTAACAGCTGTGTCATTGACATTGGAAAGCCCATCCACCACGGCAAGGTCGTATCAAATTGGATGGGAAAAAATGTGGAATTGCTTTTTGATGCCATACCGTTTCCCCCTTGTTCAGATATCTTTAGTTCAAATTTGAACTCATTTTGACGAATGGCTCTATTTTTAGAAAATTTTGAATGGGGGTTTCTAACTATAATCACCCTGTATGTAAAGTATTTATATATATATATATATATATATATATATATATATATACATATGCGTGTGTGGGTGTGTATTATTCAGTTCTTTGTATATATGTAAAATGAATATTTCAAGAATTTTTATAATTTTTTAGTATCTGAATTACATTGAAGTGCCAAAAGTCATGAGATAGCAATATGGAAATTTATAGATGACCTTAGCATCGCGGAAGAAATATATAAATATGGAGGGCATTTATTTGTATTCAAATAATTCATGTGAAAATGTTTGATGTTCTTATGCCAGCACGATGAAAATTAACAGGCTCTGAACGTGGAATGCTAGTTGGAATTAGATACCTAGGAGATTCTATTTCAGAAAATATTAGGAAAATAAAAATTCTTTATTCACATCGTCAAGCGTAGGCCAAGAATGCCTAATTTCAAGCAGTACCTGCCACCATGTACAACTCCGTGGCCAATAGAGTTAACTTAATAACCGAGACCAGCGGCATGTGCTTGAATAGTCAGTGTTAACAAAAAACAAACGAAACTGCTTCAAATTACAGTAACAATCCTAGTGGAACGAAAGAAAGACGTGTCCGTGAGTACAGTGCAGCTAAATTTGGCGTTGGTGGGGTACGGTAACTGAAGAGAGTCTTTAGTGCTTTTATTAACAACATTCTTGTAGCTGCTGTCTCTCTGCTTGCACCGTAAACATACCTGTCGCGATTCTAGTTGCTAAAAGATGATGATGGGGTCGAGTGTTACACAGACTCCAAGAGTAATGCATCCAAGCTGTCAACAAGACATTGTGCAAGCTGGTAGTGGCTTCATAATGCGGTAAGCTGTTTTTAAATGACATGGCTGGGTTCTCTAGTTACACTAAACCAATGACTGACTGTAAATGATTAAGTTCAGCTGCTTGAAATTCATTTGCAGTTATTCGTGTACTTCAGGTATCCAAACAACAATAAAATTTACTATGTCGTTCACGATTGGTTTAAGGAAAATTCTGGGCAATTCCAGCAAATGATTTTACCACATAAATCGACAGATAAGAATACTATAGTACAAATTTGTGGAATAATCGAAAGGTCTGTTCGTCCTGCACCAGCAACATTTTCGCAATTATGAACGGCTGCAGACTCTATAAGCTGTTAAACTTATGACGATTTGTTGAGTCAATATCACGTAGATTTGTTGCACTACCACGGAAAAATGGAGATCAACACAATATCTGAAGGTATACTATGATTTTTGACACCTCGATGTAATTGAATTTTGCAAAATTAAGCCTGTCTAAACTATACTGTAAAAAGGGAAAAGATTAAAAATACTAGTAAATTAAAAATGAATATCTAAAACAAAATATTACTTATTTATAAGAAGCTTGGAGCGATATTTTGACAAATTGGCTATAGCTATTATAGAGTTTTGAGATAAGAGCAATAGCTTAATAAGGCGATTATTATCTAGAAATATTTAAAATCATAGATACAGAACGTTTTTTGTCCGCGATTTTCCACTTGTGAAAGACGACATACAAAGTGTACTAAAATTAAAAAACAAAATAATTAAATAAATAAATTAAAAATATTAATGCTAAACAAATTAATGAATTAAAAATATTAATAAATAAATAAATTAAATTAAATTAAATTCTGTGTTAATTTTTGGACGAACGCACACTTTAATTGATATGCATTTATAAATGGAAAATATTTATCTTCTGTTTGATTAAATTTTTTTCAATTTTAATTATGAAAATTTTAAAATCTTGATTTTTAAAAAATAAAATATTGATTGGGGGAATACGTTTTTTTATCGGCTATTTTCAAATCATAAGATAAAAATTATTTATAAATGGAAAATAATTGTCCTATGTTTCATAAAAAAAATTTTCAATTTTAATTATAAAAATTTTTAAATCATGATTTTTTAAAAAAAAAATAAAATATTTATGGGGGAATAGGTTTTATAATCTGCTATTTTCAAATCATAATGCAAATATAAAATACTTTTAATATTTGATTGAAAAGAAGATAAACAAGAAAAATTACGAAAAAAAATCATAAGAAAGCAAAGCTTTTCATTCTTTATTCCTGATATTTAAATTTTCGTTTACTTTTGTAAAAATGTGCTAATTAATGCTTATGCCTTTGCACAAATATTGTTTGATTATAACTAATAATAATAACTGTTTTTCCTATTAATATTATTTGTGATGAATAGAGTTGGAAAATAAACCTTGACATTGATGTTTTCCTGTTTAAGATTGCAAAGTTTTCAGAAACACTATTCTACGTCATCCATTTAAGCGTACGTCAAACAGTATAAATATCTGTAATCGTAGTACTTAAGTTTCTGCTATTATGTAATCAAATTGCCATTAATGTGTCGTGGTTTTTTTTTTGCTAAATAATTCGTATATATATTTTTCCTTTTTCTTTCTTGCTTTAATTTGTCCTACACAAATTAAAGTATTAATTAATTTTTTCCTACAGAAAATCTATATTTTACAAGTTCATACGTAAGAAAATGATGAATTCATGTTTGGTAAAATTGTATATTGTTTTAGTCCAAATATTGTGTATATGAGTTTTATACAAACTACTGGATATATTTTATAATTTATTACAAAAGGTTTATAAAATTAGTACTTTATTGCCTTTCTCACAGTTTAGCTGTTATGTTAATATTTGATGAACGTTTTTTTTTTCGAATGCAGCTGGCAAACACTTAGACAGCTTGGTCTTGGATGCCTTAAGGCAAGCGCTGCATAGACTTTCACTACACAGACTTCACTACTCATTACCCAGGGGGCGCGTGCAACTTGAAGATAAGCCACGGACGCGGAGTAACAATGCCCAGCAACGCTCTACGATCCTATTAGGGCCGGGACCTACTGTTTAAAATGGATTCCGAACCACTAAAAACATCCGTGGCACCGCCGGGACTCGAACCCGAAACCTGTGCCACCACTCGGCCATTCAGGCCCATATTTGATGAACTATATTGCAGAAAAAATTCCGTCCATACATTTCTGAAATATATTACTAACACATTAAATTTTTGATTCATATTTCGAAACATTTAAAAAAAATTATAATACAACACTTTAACAGCCATGCAAAAAAATGTATATGTTTTGTCTTTATTATTATTTAAATTTATTATTATAATAATATTGATTTGATAAATACATTTGATACATCAGCATGCTGTACTCTATGTGTAATGTTTCAAATTATATTAGGTTTTTTTTTTTTTTTTTTTTAAAATACACAATCCTTGCATTTGACTTAAAAATCATTCTTATGTTTGTTGGATAAAATGTAATTTATATATTTTGTTGGTTTATATAACCTTAACATTTATGTTATAATATAATAAATAAATTTCATTATTATTTGAGGAAAATTTAATATTGTTCAAATAATGATTAAATAATGATGAAATAATGATTTGATTTATTGTTTGATTTGTCAAAAAATCAAGCAATAAAAATAATATTGCCAAAAAAATGTTAACTTAAAAGACTAACTTTATAATACTAATTAGTTATAATAATTAGTTAATAATTAATTATATAATACTAGTTATTTTTAATAACTAATTATTTTTTCATTTGTATAATTTTTTCCCAAGATAGTGCATTTTCAAATGTAGCTATTATTCTGTTGTTATAATGCCGTTGAAAATAGTGGGACAGTTAATCTTTATGCCAAAAACAAGGACTGCACCGCTGTTACTCATTTACCAGTACCCAGGGAGCACGTGCAGATGGAAGATATGCTACGGACGCGAGTAACACTACCCCCACAGCACTCTACGTTCCTATTAGACCGAAACCTACAGTTTAAAGTTTCCGTACCACTACAAACATCCATGGCATCGTCAGGATTCGAACCTGTGGTACTCAGCGCGAGAGCACTAGCAACTCAGCCATCAGGCCCTTTAGCTGTTATTCTGAAATGTATTCAATAAGTTACAATTTTATTTTCTGGTGAAATATACTTCAAACAATATTTTGATTTATTATATTTTCTTTTATTTACGTTATAGTCATCGCACTAACATACAAGGATGACATTTAAAAAAAATTATATTTCTTATAAAAAGAACGAAATAAAAGAATAAGAGCTTTAATAATGTCTCTTTTTGAGCATAATAATATGGAATAATTTTAATAAGTCCCTTTCCACAACTTTGCCGATAATGAAATAAATCCAAATTTCCATAAAATATTCTACCTTTAAAATACTACAAGTTGTGATTTAGTTTAATAAATGTCTGATCTTTTTTTCATTAAAGTTAGCCGCATGACGTAGATTTATTTCGAAATTAAATTATTTATTAAAGAAAATAATGTCATAACTGTCACTCACGAAGAATCTTTGTCTTGCATGCTAATACGCTTTAGATAATTTGAGTCAGAAAAAAAAATTAGAATTAGCTCAATTTCTAAAGCACCAAAACCTTAATTTTAAGACCCCCCACACGTCAAGAATAACGATTAAATTGACAACTTACAAGATTAAAGACGAAAAAAGAATATTTTACTTAATAAACGCCAGAATTATGTGTAGAAATTAATAATTTTACTGTAAGCAGTTCTGAAAAACATAATTTTAATAATATTCCTAAAGGAAACAAATAACAAATAATAATAATAATAATTCGTTGGCTAAATAAGTAATAATAATTCTTGCTGTAGAATTATAATTAAAATGAGGTATTGAAATTTTTTTGGTGCAAGTTGAAAGTAAAAATGCACGTATTTTATGAAATACCTTTAGCTTATGGAGTGCATATAAATTCATTTAACATTAACTTAAATAGAATAGCAAATTAAACACATACACTAAAGTTAAAAATTTTGAAGAATTCAAGTTATTTAGTGATCATTTTTTATCTGTTATCAAGTTATTATTTGTTATCAAATAAAATCTTTATATACATATATATATATTTACTGTCTTAATAATCAATTAAATTTTTATATTCTTTTAAGAAAATAAAATATTTAATACTAAATCGCGTAAAGAGACGGTTGCCAACTTTCGATTAAGAATTGGACAATTACTGTTGAACAATTATTTATTTTCATATTTTTTAATCTGTAATTACAAACGAAACCCACATTTAATTTCATAAAATATTCTCACAGTAGATTAAACAAAATGAAATATTTTTTTAGTAAATCTTTAATTTATCTTGGAGAAAAACTTGTCTCTCTCATTAAAAAAAAAAAAAAGGTAGGTTATTTATTTTTATAAAGGTAATTTATTTTTTAAAAAATATATATAAATTCAGAAGTTTTTAAAAATAAAAAATCTAATCGTTTAAATCAGAATTTTAATTGAAATAAATTCTGTAAAGCTATGCAAATAGTAAATTCTGAATTTTTATATGTTAATTTCTTGTTGTTTTCTTTCAGAAGTTACTTTTGTCAGAAATAATTTCTTGTTGTTTATTAGGTTGAAACATTAATATTTATTCACATTATATAAAATATTACATAAAATTTAAAGTTTTTTTTCTTTAATGATTCAGTTTTAAAATGGAAAAAGTTTGCCTAAATTTATGCAAGCCAGTTGAGAATTTTAAAACTTTTTTCATGTTTGTCTTTATTTCCTCGCAATAAAAACACCACAGTTCGTGATTTATCGATTTTGTTAAGAAACTTTTATTGCGAGAAGCTTCTTTGTATCAATAAAAAGGAAATATGAAAGTCAAAAGCTTCTTCGAAGCTTTGAAATTCTTTTTTCCCCTTCGAAAAAAAATCCCCACGATTCGGGATTATTATTGCTTCTAATTTTTTCTTTTGAATTTTTTCCAAATAGGAAAAGTGATGACCTTGACATGAATAAATTTATTGAAACTGAACACAATAAAAATTGTACAAAGAGTTACTGAATTTATTGACTCTATATTATGCACTAAATGGTATTAGCCAGCGTTGCCATCTACAGAAATTAAAAGTTTTAGTTTGGATAAATTTTACTAAGAAGAAATATTTGTGCAGAATTAAATTTTTGTTATTTTAAATAACTTCCCTTAAATAACATAAATTGATGACATAAATTCTTATCCAAGAATTTTCAATATATTTCTTAGGCTTAGACATTAAGCATTTAAAATGTGTTGGTTTGAAAAAAAATTTAAATTAATACTTTAAATTTTCTACTTTATGTTTCCAGCTAATTTTAAGACTAGTGATGTCTTCTGGTAATAAAATATAAAGGTAATATTTAATTGAAAATAATTAATAAACCTTTTCAATGCTTTATGGTTAGGAACAAAATATTAAATTATTTGGAACAAAATAATAAATTTGCAGAAAATAATAGAACTTTCAAGTGTTACAATTTATTAAAGATATTCTTTAACATATGCAGAATATATATATATATATATATATATATATATATATATATATATACTAGCAGAATCCGGTATACGTTTTCCTGCCAAAGAAAAAAATTCAGTGAAGAAAATTACATATCGCTAATATATTCTCCGTGTTCGTATATATGTGCAAACTAATTTTTATGGATATCGTTTGGACGGTATATAGGATGAAATACTGCAGCACCAGCTGGAGCGAACATATTTTCAAATACTGGAAAACACATTATTACCAGTTTTCATAGCGATTGGTTGAACGATATAGAAGTTGATATATTGCAGAACCGTCTGGTGGCGACTTACAGCAAAGGGGATAGCATAAAAACATGGATGTTTATCCATGGTTTTTCAAAGACACACAAAATACTTTATCAAAATCGGCCAAACCTTTTAAAAGGATTTCAGTGACAAACACACATACAGAAGAAATATATATATATATATATATAAGTATATATATTATTGGAGAATATTTTTAAAGCAGTATAATACTTGGAAGTTCTATATATATATATATATATATATATTTATTTATTAATACATTTTCTTACATATATTTAGAGTTATTCTGATTTATATAGGGCTATACATATATAAACAACACAACAAACAGACACACAAAATACTTTATCAAAATCGGCCAAACCTTTTAAAAGGATTTCAGTGACAAACACACATACAGAAGAGATATATATATATATTGGAGAATATTTTTAAAACAGTATAATACTTGGAAGTTCCATATATATATATATATATATATTTATATATTTATTAATGCATTTTCTTACATATATTTAGAGTTATTGTGATTTATATAGGGCTATACATATATAAATTCTGAACTATATCTCAATATACAATGTAAATTTAAATCTAAAACGCTATATGATATTATCATGGATTTTTTATTCATTCGGATATCGTAGAATATTTAATGCTATGTACGTTTATATGCCATTTATGTAAATTTACACACTATGTTGAAAAGTACAAATTTCATGTCCATTTCTTTCAGAATCTTTCGTAATTGTAGATTTCGAGATCAAATTTGAGTAACTAAAGTTACATTGACAAATTATAAAAAAAAAAAACCAAGAAATAATAAAATACAATAAAATTTTATAACTAATTCATTTTAAATTTTATTAATTTTAAGTGAGTTAATATTTCTGCAGTTTTACTTTATTCCAAAAGTGAGATTTATGCGTGATTCGGGTGCAGGTGTTCTAACCTGTTAATTTAAGGACATATATCTTTTGATCATATAGAACGTCATATGAGACGTTGAGGACAGAAAAGGAGGACTCAGCAAAAGGTGTTTGTGGGAAAACCGTTTTTGAAAATATTTCTTCATGGCAAACTAAACAGTAATTAATTTACATACTCAGAAAAAAAAATAATGTAACTAGTAAATTAAAGTTATATTGATATTTTTTTTCAATTCCTTCTATATCTT
Source organism: Caerostris darwini (assembly GCA_021605075.1). Lineage (NCBI taxonomy): Eukaryota > Metazoa > Arthropoda > Arachnida > Araneae > Araneidae > Caerostris > Caerostris darwini. The sequence continues at coordinate 163,490 of BPLQ01000891.1, read as the reverse complement.
GTTCAAATTTTCAACCGTTTATAAAATTCTTTTTATTCATCCATTCAAGTTCAAATACATTTTTTTGAACTTGTAGTGGATGACACTGGATGTTAATAGAGTATTTTGCAAATATTAAGTCAGTAATTATATTTAATTAATTAATTTTAGTTTTTTTTAGATTTAAGTTGCATATATCTACCCATAGATGGCGCCAGATAAACTCAAAAAAAATGAATGAGAATTATTTATAAAATACTTTCTGCAATATACTTGTTTTCTAATAATAAGACACGCACATGGTTATTCTAGTTTTTATACTTATTCATTTAAACGCTGATAAGAAATATTAAAAATATTTAATGAGAACATTTGAATTATTTTTAAAACCTTTTTATAAGTTAAGTAATATAACTATTAATATATAAGTTAAATAAGATAAACGTTAATATATAAATAAGTTAAGTAATATAAACTTTCCTTAGTAAAGTAATATAAACGTTAATTCACAATACACACATATAAAAATGACATTTCCGCTAATTTTTCTATGGAAAGTCATTATTTAAAATACTTTTTTGCGTGTTTCTATATTGTATACAAATATTTTTAATTAGAACAAAAAAATAATTAGATCAAAAATTAATTAGATGAAAAAATAATGAGATCAAAATATTAATTAGATCAAAAATTTTTTTTTTATCAAGATAAAATGTAAAAATAACATTTTTTTTCTTTTGTTATTTTTGTAAGCTAAAAATACCTGTTTATTAAATTTAAAAAGCCTTGTATTTTGAAACCTATTTAATTTCCAATTTATTAATTACTTGATATTTACTTATGATCATAAAAAAAATATTGAATTTGAAATCTAATTTTATTCATCTTCTGAAATTCCCTTGTGAGAAAACATTTATTTTTTCTCAGATAAAAATAACTAATTTTTAAAAAAAATTTAAACTACAACTTTTTAATTTAAGAAAAATGCTTGCGTTTTTCACATCTGATTGCTATTTTACTGAAAAATTATTTGTTAAATTATTTTAAAATGATATCTTTTTAATTATTTGCCAGGTTTCTTATTAGAATAAACAGGAATTCTTTTGTTATTTAAATGATTTTGAAAATAGCGTTTGAAAAAAAAAAATTCTATTTCAAATTAAGCCTTTCTTTTTATCGAAATCCCTGGGAGAAATATTGATACATATGAGATTTTAACAAAATAAAAATAAAAAATGAAAAGAAGAAATAATCGAAAAAAACTACCATGAATAAAGTAATTTTTTTTCTATTTTTATCCTACCTCAAATAAATTTCCTCAAGAATTCTGTAAGACATTATTTCGTTGTCCTCTTTTCTATTTATTCTATTTCCTGTATTAAAATCTGTCGTTGTTGCAACTACATCTGAGTTAAAGTTAAGATAATGACGGATATTGATTTGAGTTATTTTTGTTAGTGGATTTAATATTTATCTGAGGTTTTGAGTCTTGAATTTGAAACCCTTTTTCCTGTTTTGAAACATTTTATATAATAAAAATTTCTATACATATATAGTTTATTTTTATTATTTACAATCTAGTTTTATCTTGTGAAGCACAAAATTATTTTGAACAGATTCAATTTATGTCAACCTTTTTTTAAATTTTTTTTTTGTGTATTTTATGTTTAATTACATTTGCAAAATATTCAGTTACCAATTTGTACTGATAACTTTTTGAAATTTTAGAACTAACTTGAATTATAGAACTAACTTGAACTATCGAAATAACTATTGAAATTGTAGAACTAACTTGAAATTGTAGAACTTTTTGAACTAATTTCATTTTTTAAGTAACTTGATGATTCTTAGTAACATTATTTTAATCAAATCTTCACTAAAAGCCGTTATTTATGTTTATATAAAAAATAAAGGTTGTATATGATTAAAAATTGTGGTTTTAGTTTAGAGTTCAGTTGTTGTTGTTTTGAGTTGCTGACCATATATATTCAATACTACAGTAAATGATACATACTAATAACATTACAATCAAATATATTAATTATTTTTCTCTTTATTAAAGATATGTTTCTAATTTTTAACAGCATTTATGTTCGTTAAATATTAGGATGTTCTTTAGTATTCCCTTATATATTATATATTAAGTAAAAATTAATTCTAAGAACCAAAATAAGAATTGTTTTCTGCAAGATGGAAAAAAATTTCCATTAAATAATAATAAATTACATTTCCATTAAATACATTATTTAATGTATAGTATAATTTTTGTATATATTGTATATTTTGTATAATTTTGTAATAATATTTAATGTATTAAATAAAAATTAGTTCTAAGAAGAGAAATTAAAGATTCTTCTTCAAGGTTGAAAGAAATTCCCATTACGTAAAAAATCAACAATTTTAAGTCTAATAAATAACTTGATTTTACCGTTGATAAATCTCTACTGCAATTTCGAGAAAAAATATCAGTTGTACTCTTCAATTATTGCAAAATGCAAACTGATTTGATTGACAATTTGGTTTTGAAAAAAATGTATTAAAATGTTTCATCAATTTTACAATTTTTTACAATTACAATCAATTTTTTTTCATCAAATGTTTCATTTCATTGTGTTATATAAAAAGGTGAATAATTTTCAAGCAATATGGTAATACAATATTACCATAACAAAATAATATCGTACTAATAAATTTAGGCAGAATAATAATTTAAAATGTAGGGAAAAAATATAGAGAATTGAAGAATAATTGGCAAGATTTGGCAAAATATTAATGAATTTTTTTTTTTAAATTCATTGTTTATAATTCATTCAGCAACATCTATGTACATTACAAACGTTTTACATGCAAATGAAAAAAAGTAAATTATATTGTATAATTATTATTTATTGCAGTAACCAAATTTATAGAAAGAGAAGTGAGACTTAAAAATATGAAAATTAACATTGAACAAGTACAAATAAACTACAAACAAACAAATAATTACTCTCAATTAAATATCAATTTCTTTTACAGTACTGAAAATTCATTTATTCTAACCCTATTATAAACAAGAAATTCACATTTTGGGAATCGCTGATTTTATTATGTTGTGCTTTGAAAGAAAACTTTAAAAATGCCAAATCGTTCTTTACTTAACCTAAGAATGAAAAATGGCGGAGCAAGAATTTCGAGAAAGGTTTTCCCTTCTAAGAGAATTACAAAGACAAAGAACAATTTAGCTTTAAAAATCAGAGGTACGAGAAAGTTCCTGGAATTTAAAAATAAGTCTTTTAGAAAGAACTGCTTTCCCAGAATTCGTATTTATTTAAGAACTATTCTTTCATAATTAAAGAGCATCTGCAAACACAGATCAAGAGTGATTTGAAAGTGAATTCATCGAAAAGATTTTGTAAACAGGAACCTACAATAAAGTTTGAAATTAACGTATTTTAACATTTAATTTACCTGCCCTATGTTTACACGAGTTGCTTAATTTAATTTATGTTTCTTAAAATTTTATTTGTTTCATCTTATCTGAGAACAATTAATATTGGATAAGTAATACATTATTGAATCATATTTGGCTGAGCAATTTTTGTATTTTTCTAATGTTGTTATATACAAGGAATGTCCATTTTTGAATACATTTTTTATAATTTAGTCAAACAGCTATTATTCAGTTTGTTAATTTTCATTGAAGAATAAGTTTACTTGCCAATATATCCTTAAAAAAAATTTTTTTTTTGGAAGTAAGCAAGTTTATATGTTATAGTAAAACAAGTATATATGTTAATAGTAAAAGTGATAAAGCAAAGCTATTTTCTTAATCACACCTTTAAAATGGAACATATTTTGGGCAATATAAAATATATGATATATAAAAATTTGTTGATGATTGACAACGTAATAGCCAACATATTTGAGACCATAATGTGGGAGGAATAAATAAACAAATGAAATAATAATACATATTAAAATTTTAAATACATGGTATGGTGTTTTTTTTTATGCTTTATTAATCATTATTATTATTTTGCTTTTATTTTGAAGTAAATTAAAAATATTTTTCTAATAATAACAGTTGCCTCTTTATTTACTTTTTATATACTTACAGTCGTATCATAATCCATGTTTTTCTTTAACTAAAACGTTTTTCTGGCTTTTTTTTTATCTATTCGTAACCGTGTATGTCTTTTGGCTTAATACTATATTTTTATGCTCACTTAATAAAGGCAGTGTCATAAATAAAGTAAAATTGTAGTATAATTATAAAAAAATAAAGAATTTTAACATTACTTATTGTTTAGTCTCCAAGAATTGGTAGAAGGACGTATAGTTTCTATAGTTTTATTTTCAATGCCTTATAGATAAAATACATAGAGACAATTATTTCATTATTTTTCATTGCTTTGGAACAATTTATTTATCGTTTCAAAGATTGTATTGTTAGACATACATAATGAAACATCTAACTAGCATCCAGAACTATAGAAATGTGTATGCATTCGTATATCTTATCAATGTATTATTCAAATGACTAGCATTTCCCCTCAGGTGTATATCACGCGTCCGTGCAGCACCGCATATAGGCATTAAGTAAAATAAAACAGAAAGTAATTTTTAAATATTGGAATTGTGTTTCATACGTTTTTGAGTGAAAAGCTAATATACCTCATAGAAAGAAATATGAGTCATTCGAATATGTTTCTGAGTCTGACAAATGAAGAATTATGATTTATAGAAATTGCTTCTGATGTCGGATGTAATCAAGTAACAGTGGATGGATGTAGAAAGTATGGGGCAAATGACAGAAACAACTGTACCACCACAAGTTAGGACAAGCAAAAAGTGCTCGTGACACTGATGGATCGCACAGTAACACCATGAATCATAGCGAAAGAAATATTGTTGTACAGCAATCTTTGTAAGTACGTATAATTCAATGCCATTAGCAGAACTGGTAAAGAAGTTTAACAAGACGTCCGTTACTGTGAATATCTGTGAACGTAGACCACATGTGTTTGTAATTGTCTGTGAACACCGAAAATGGACAAATTGTCCAGGATTTGTTACTCAGAAATTCATTATTCCGCTACAATATCATGATGGCCGTATAAGTGTCTGGTGACACTGTGGCATGACGCTGAGTAACTCTTGCCTTATTCATTATCGTACCTATTCTTCACCTGAATGTATGATTTGGACTGAAATTGTATTATTTACTTTATCACACATTTAATACGCATTGCCGATACATGAAGCGGTCAATATTTTATTTCATGTAGCCTAATTCAGGTAAAATTAGGCAAGCCTAATTTTCTGAGCCTATCTGCTGTTATATTTCAAAAGAAAAGTAAGTGCTGCAGTATGAATGAATTGTTTAACAATTTTTCTTCACCCACCATATTGCATTGCTCCCTTACAGTTATCTTTGGCACTGTGATCCATCGAAATCGTCCAGTCGATTATTCAAAAATACTGGCCCATCATGTGTTACCCATTTCTACGCTAGACCAATTTTGACAATACGTGGAAGCAGCTTGAACTGACATATAACAATTTCATATCCAAAGATTCTTTCATTCAATGCCGAAACGTACAGTAGCAGTTCTTGTCAGTTTAGGTGGCTACATAGAATATTGATTTGTTTGTGTTCTTCAGCTGAATGGGGGCTCCATTTTCATTCATTTCACGATTATCCTTTGTATTATTTGTATAATAAATTTGGCTTTCAAATATCTTGTATTTTTGATGTGGCCTTTTGGATAACTGGGAATTATATAATTTAATTAATGAATATATTTAGAAAAGATTAATTTAATTAATACAGAAATAAAGAAGGAAAAATGATAAGAACCTTTATGATATAAAAAATTCATTGTTGTTGATTATAACACGAAAGTAATAATTTTAAAACTTTGTAAACCACATTTATTACAACATTCATAAGAAAATAATTCATTGTCCATAAATTAACTAAAACTTAATTCCATATAGGTGCCAAAGATTCGGGAAAACCTATTTCCTATTATAAAATGTGTAAATTCTCAAACTTGCATCTGATCTGATAAATACAAGCATCAGAAATTACTCGCTTTACCATAAAAGAAAGGTTCCAGATTGAATGCACAGTTGAGCTAACTGAAAATATACTTATACAATTCATGAGATAGTTATCTGAAAAATTGTAAACAATTTTAACGTAAATTAAATAGGATTTCCTCAAACTGAAAAAATAATAAATTAAATCTACCAAAAAAAAAAAAAAACCCACATGATTCAAAAAAGAAAAAATGAAGATCTATAAAAACAAATGCTTAACCAAAAGTATTAAAAGAACCATTTATTGAAAAAGAAAGAACGAAAAGATTGCAGGAACAAGGTTTTAGTCCATGTAAAAGATTGAAAAGAAAATTTCTTGCGAAGTAATTGTTTCGACACAAGTAAAACATATCAAGAAAATACTCTCTGAAAGAAAATTCCTTCTTCGAACTGTAGTTCTCTGAAGAAAAGAGTGGTCGAATAACTGCCATCACTTAAATGACACGTACTCTAGAAATCAACTGCAAGAAGAAAAAGAAAATGTTACGAAGAAATACATGATCCCGAGTATTAAAAGACTTCTGTGGACTTATTTCAAAGCGACATTCTGACAGCTTTCAGTTTTAATCAAAGAAAGCTGGTACATAAAAGCACTTGTTTATTTCTCTCCTACAAAGAAACCGGAATCTTAAAATTTATGAAAGATTCTTAAGACATTGGTGCACATTAAATTAAAATATGAAATCCCTTAAATAATACATACTCCAGAAATAAATTGAAAGGACAACAATAAAATGTTACGAAGAAATACATGATCCCAAGTTCTAAAAGATTTCTATAGATTTTTTTCAAAGGGACAGTCTGACAACTTTTATGTTTAATCGAATAATGCCTGTACATACAGTCACTTGATTATTGCTCTCCTACAAAGAAACCGAAATTTTAAGGTTCTAAAAATATTGTTACACATTGAATTAAAATATGAAAACATGCTATTTTAAGTTATGAATTTTTCCTAAAATCCCATATAATTATTGCAGAAATCTCAAAATATCTTTATTGATGTATACTAATCCCCAAACACACGCACCGGGGCCAACAAGACCGCATTTTGTCTCAGTATCTTTATCCACTTTATATGGTGCATTATATTATTATATTATATGGGTTCAGTTAAAAGGGTCTCATCTATGTTTATTTGGGCTCAGTTATGTGGTCAGCTCAGCCATTTTATATGGCTAAGAATTTTTATCCATTTTCTCAGTATTTTGATGTATTTTTATTTATTTATTTATTTTGTATTTTTTTTAAAATAGAAGTATATACCCGTTTAATTATCTAGGAATTTTTCCGCATACTTTGTTTTTCTTAATTCGTAGTTACATACGAGCACAAAATCACAACAAAAGAAAAAAAGGAGATTTTCATATGACAGGGTTTCTGGGATTTGTCAGACCCCGTGTGTGTGCTGACGTTTTAAATAAATTTAACATACTGGCAATGTCAGCTGAAGTGAGCGAGCAGCCAATATTGTGAGATTTTTTTACGATCATTCCACGGATAGAGAATTTGGTGAAAATTCAGATTATTCTGATAATAATGGAATTTCTGCACGCGAATTTGAAAAAGATCAGGATAGGAAATAAATTTTGAAGATTGATTTTGAAGAAGGAAGAAGAAAATAAGAATAATTGAGTTTATTTTAGAAAAGATAAAAAAAAAGTAGCTTCACCAAAGTGTTATTAACACAATTTATCAATAGTACAACATTTACAATGTTCTTACTGATTTACCAGATGGCAAGAATATGACTCAACATAATTATTTGAAAGATTTTATTGTCGAAAAGAGCATTTACAAATTAAAAAAATATAAATAAATGTATTCCTTTTTGTTGAAAATTTACTGTAAAAAGCCGAAAAAATTCGACTGAAAGACATTATCTGCTTGTGTAAAATGTGATAAATCTTAACTAAAACGCATTACCTTATCACAAACAAAAGTTGTTCTGCAAAATCTAATGATGAATAGTCTTTTTGTAACTGAAAGAGCGTCAAAAATAATGTAATTTGCATGTCTGCAAAAAAATTAAAAAGAATTCTGAACTGATTTCTCGAATTGAACAATGAATTTTCATGATTTATTATTTCAAATTATTCAAATATAGATTTTATAGATTTTAGATTTTATTATAATTTTTTTATAGATTTTATTATAATTTGTTAATATTTTAAGCACAAAAATAGTATTTATTTTACGAGAAAAAAAGAGTACCTCAAAAAGTGAATAAAAATAATATTTTATGCTTTAAAATTGTTGTTAAATAAAATATACAAGCCTCTTAAAAAAATTTAAATGTTAAGATTTATTTTTTTTCTGCTAAATGAGTTGATACATTGATGAGAAATTAGCTTAAAAATTGGGAGCAAATTTACCCCATGTGTGTGTTAGTGCCGTGGAATTTAGTACACGGATAAAGGGTGAAAATATCAAATTACGTGATATTAAAATGGTAAAAACAAAAATAAATCTACACTCAAGAACCAAAACATTATGACCACCCCTACATTTTGCAATGAACTCGCCTGGATGACGTGGAAGGCACGTGATGAGGTGGAAGTGGTATTTAACTGGTATTAAGTGGTGGTATTAATCCATGCCAAGGCGGGTTGAAGCTGTGTTGCACGCCAAAGGTGGGCCAACTCGTTATTGACAGGTGGTCATAACGTTTTGGCTCTTGAGTGTATATATTTGTTTTCCTTATCAGATATTGATAACTTAATAAAGAAATTTATTTCAAATTAGGTAATCGTCGAAATAAATAAACGATTGAAGTAGTTAATCCTTTACTTGTTCAGAATTGCAAAGTTTCAAAAATATATAAAAACTTCATTTTTAATAGCTATGCATTGAAAATAACTAAACTAAATTTTCAACTGAGAACAAATAATACACTCATTATAATACAAAAGAACAAATAATACACTCATTATAATACAAAGAATAATATAATGATTAATAATATAATAAATTTTAATGAAAGGTTTCAAAATATTATTTTCATTTTTTTAGAAACAAGAAATATATAAGTAAAATCTTAATATAAATTTATAGATCTTCATTTTAATGAATATTCATTCATACTTTTAATGATTCTTATTCAAAATTAAATAATTCCATTTAGCAAAAGGTATTTTTCAGAACATTATCAAAGTTTTCTTTTATCTTCAGTAAAATGGTTCTTGTAGAAATTCCATTAAACAATTATTGAATAAACTACTTTTCAGATTAAAACTAAGCGTAAACCATTTATAAAAATATTTTTTTTACTATTTTTCTAATAAGAGATGAATACATTAATAAAAAAGTAACGTTATAGATCAATTAAATTTTTTAACAATGTAACATTTTTTACGTTTGAATAAAATTGCATTTCTTTTTTCTTAGTTAAAACAGTTATCAGAAATCGATATGAAAAGATTTTCGTATGATGGCTTATTAGGGCCCATTTTAGCGATTTAAAATTCATTTTTTCGCATTAAGACGAAATCAAAATTTCAAGATAGTTCAGTGAACGAATTATTAGAGATTTATTTTATAATGAGTGCTTCAATGCAAAATATTATAAATTAGAATTGAATCCAGTGGCTAGGAATAATTGATTAGTTATTGGAATTTCCCAAATTTACTAATTTTTACCATTTTGGTTGTTACCACAATGTAATTTGGTTTTTTAAAAAGGAAAAAAAAATGTATCTTTAAAAATGATACGAATATAACCGTTTTATGTTTAATTCGTTATGATTTCAAATTTTAGATCATGCATTTTTACATGTATAATAAGAAAGATAAAACTCTACAGAAATAATATAAGGATTTAAAATAATTTAAGAGATTTAATATAAGAAATAGTTTTTTTAAAATGTCCATGATACAGCAGTTTTTATTTGAAATCTTAACAATTATTTGCCACCCTTATAGTTTGTAACAAAACATTACTACTTTGGTAATGAAGTACATATGATATTCAAATATATTTTTTGTTTTGTTTTTTAAGAAGGATATGATTAATTGGATAAAAAATTTATAATTTTTCAGATTTAAAAATATACAAATTAGTTATCATAAGAAAATTACAACAATTATTTTTTTTAAATATATTTCACTTATTTGAAATAGAATAAATTATTTAATAAATAAATAAACTAATAAGACAGTTTTCGAATAAGGTATTGAAATTTTTAAAAAACATGCATAAGTTTAACAAGCAGTATTTTATCATATAAATGATATTGGATACAAAAATTATTTATTGAACTAAAAATATTTAATTATTTTTTATGATAAGTTAATTAATTATTTATTTAAATTATCTTACCAATTTAACACAACGAGTTAAATTAAATAAAAATGACTTAAAATCATGAGATAAATTGAATAATCCTTAATTATAAAATAAATTATTATTATTTAAAAAATAATTAACTTGGCAAATATTTAAAGATTTCAATAAATAAATGATTACCAGTTAATATTTTTTTGCTTATTACTTGAAATCGAATAGTATTTAAAAAATTTATGTAAGAATAAAAATTTACTTTTTCAAATGTAATTAATGTTGCTTATTTAAGTCATGTTTACTGTTAAATATTAGAAATAATTTAAGATAAGCATAAAGGTATAATTAAAAATAAATGCATAAATAAATTTTAAATGCTTAAACTGTTATTGAAAATGTATAAAACTGTATCTTATTTTTTTAATTTTTTAATAATTATGAGCGTATTTAATAATTCATCACGTTTAAAAAAAATGTTAAGTAGCGTTTTTACAATTTTACTTATTTAAGTCAAGAAAGAAAGATTTTTCAATTAAAGAAGTTTACCAGAACATTCTTTGACTAAATCTAATTTTAAAACTAAAGTTGAGTTTAAAACAAACGTTACATTTTCTTTTTGAAATGCCATAAGTTGACAAAGGAAATAGTGGAACCAGCAAAGGAATTAGTTTTCGAAATTTCTTTGAGACAATATGATGAATTGTGGAGTATGGTTGATATTATGTTACTAAAAGTACCTTGTTTACACCTTAAAATTGAATCTAGTTTACTCTTGCTTCATCACAGTCCAGAAGCAGCTTGAAAGAATATTGGTTTTGACATCGTACATGACATACTGATTGAAATTTTATCAAGGCATAAAAGACTTCTGACGCTGCAGAAATCTTTTTTTTTTTTTTTGCTCTTATTATTTTTTTTATTTCTATTCTTATCTTTTCATTATTTATCGTTTTTCTTTTCGTGTGAAATAACTTTTTTTCTTATTTCGTCAGTATTTTTCAAGATGAAGTCTTTGCACTATGATGAGTTAACAGAATTTAATGACTTCGAAGTTTTGCCAAGCTGTATTCGATGATAGCTTTTTCTGCAAAACTGTTGTGGGGAATGTTATTGGAATTTTCATTTTCTGCATGCTTCGCTTGTCAAATGCTGTGCTATTAGTAAAATGAAAATGTATGATATATTAACAAAACACGAAAATGTAGTGGATATTTTATTTGTATTTTTATATAAGAAAACGTTACAATATATTTAAAAATTAAATTGAAAAATAATTTGTAATTCAATGTGTTTATTAATAGATTTTTTCTTTAATTTCAAAGTGTTAACTATTTTTTACGAGTTAGATGTATTTCTTTTATTTCAAAGTGTTAAATGTTTTTCTTTAATTACAAAATGTTAAATATTTTTTTACGAGTTAGATGCACTTCTTTAATTTAAACATGTTAAATATTTTTTTTACGAGTTAGACGTTTTTTTTTTTTCAATTTCAAAGTATTAAATATTTTTTACAAGTTTGATGTGTTGTCTTAATTTCAACGCATTTTTTTTTTTTACGAGTTCGATGTTTTTCTTTAATTTAAACATGACTACATGAAAATATAATGGCTATTTTACTGATATTTTTATATAAGAAAACGAAAATATGTTTTAAAAAATGTAAGATTATTTTGAATTGAAGAAGAAATTTTAATTTAATTTTTGTGTTTAGTTATGATGCTTTTTTTTTTTTTTTTTTTTTTTTTAATTTCAGTCTGTTAAATATTTTTTAAGAGTTACATGTTTTCTTCAATTTGGAGAAGTTAAATATCTTTTTTAAGTTAGACGTTTTTTTTTTAAATTCAAAGTGTTAAATATTTTCTATGTTATATTAAATAGTGTTTACAATTTATATGCCTTTCTTTAATTTCAACTTGTTAAATATATTTTCTTATATTGTTTTAGAATCTCTCATACACTTTGATGAATTATCAGAATTTAAAATTGCAATGTATTTTAAACTTTTGATTTTTAAAATTATACTTGATTATTCGTTTATGCCTATTAAACACTTTATAATTATTCCAAATATATATAAATCGTAAAATTATTTTATCATGAATGAAATAATTCCATTTAATTACTAAATATACCTTAAAGCACTTTTAAATTTATAAATATAATTTTATTTTATTTCCATTTCTAAAACTATAATATTATTTTACTTTTTCATTATTAAATATAAATATTAGAATTTTTTGCAAAAAAAAAAAAAAAATTCATTTGAATTAAATTGACATAAAATGTGCTGCAATATAAAAATTAAAAAAAAAATGTAAAAAGCTTTACTTTTTTAAATCCATTATAATTTATTAAATGTTTCAAGTTTTGTATTTTTTTATTGAAAAATTATCCTGCTAAAGATAATTAAAAAAAATTGTAATATAATAAAACATTAAATATCACCTATATTAAACATTTTATCCATAGTGATATACACAAATAAGATATAAATTTTCAGTTCTATAGTGATTGGCAAATCTTGCTAGAAGAATCATAGAAAGTCCAAAATAAAATCAGTAACACATTATATTTTATAAAACTCCCACTTCATTTTGAATTATTTTTAACTGTATCGTGTTATTATTTCAGCTGTCTGAGACAATTTTATCGCAGAAAAAATATTTTAAATGGAAATACTGCTTAGAATATTGTCTTTTTTAAAGACATTAAATTGCTTAGATACACTTGGAGTTTCATTTTTCTTATCTATGAGTATTATTTTTAAATATTGAGGAACTCTTTCGCTTATTATCTCAGTTTTATTGCAATCACTATTCATTATTTTCATTTTTTTGTTATTATTAAATATTACTCAGTCAAAAGTTTGAAAATGTGAGTTTAATTTTTAGAGAACCTTGAATTTTTTTAATGTTTATTCGAATTTTTGTTAAAATATGAAAGATAGATTTAAGAATTATACAAAAATCGTTATTCATTTATTTGAAAATTTATATTTGTTGCCAATGAAGGTTTCCAAATGCGTTTTTAAAATGTTTGTTATTTATTTATTTTTTTTTGAAAAAATATTTACAGAAGAGCAATTAAGGTTGAACTTTCTTAATTTCAAAGGTAAAAAAAAGTATTAAAAAGAATTTTTTCTTAGTAGAACTTAAAAAAAAAATCCTAAAATTATGAAAAATCAAAATAAAGAAGTTTGCCTATGCTAAAATGTATTTTAATGCAAAACATAGTACTGAAACTGAGTTTGAAATGCTGTAAAAACTTTTCTTAGAAATTAGTAGATATGTGATGCACTCTCTCTTTTTACTATATTAAAAGCAAAAATAATTAGTTTCATTGTATTTGAAGTAGTATATCTCACAGAAAAGGAAGCACTTAGCCCTTGTTTACCATTTGAAATAGAATAAGCACCTTTCAACTATTAGTCCACATTTCATATTAAATTACTCTTTTAACTCAAGAAATATATCTCATAAATAAGTACGAAATTTAGAATGTAATTCCTTATTTCACATGGGTTTTCTCGGGTTACATTTCGCAACTAAATGCGTAAGATGTTTTCATTAGAAATAGAAAAGGACAGTTGAAAACATTTAAATATGATTTAAATTCGCATAAAAGAGTTTTATTTCATTAATTCAAATATTGTTGTACTGTATAACAATATTTGATATAACATGATAACTCAATAAAAATATTCTAATTTTTTATGTTTCCTATAGCGGTAAAAAATTAGTATCTTTCCTACCTAACTCAAAAATTCCTTGTATTTTTTTCAAATAAGTTTGTGTGATTGATTATTTAAAAAAAAAAGCCTTTAAAATAATGTAAAAATGGAATACTAATTTCCATAGAATAGTAATTGTAGTAAAATAATCTTATAAAATAGATAAATTATTTATGTAACGAAGGATACAGTTCAGCATTTAAATAATTTGATTTTATAAAGCATTTCTTAACTACTTATGATTTTAATTTTTCAATTACGTTTAAGTGTTACCGTTGGAATACATAGAAGTGCTTAACAAATAATTGAATACAATTCTCTATCATTATTTTTTTTATTACTTGTCTTATGTCTGATAAATCTATACTAATTGAGTGTTCGTGTTAATTTGGTTATTTTCATGTAATAAGTTAACATACAAATTCAGATTTGTCCAGAATATTACTTTTTAAATTATAAGAAATTACAATTTCTTGTCATATAATCTGTTATAATCATAAAATCAGTCATCAAATTTTTAAGAATTCCGGTTTAATATGAACAAATGTAAATATATATATATATATATACAAAAAATGAGATTCCAGCCGTTTCAATTCGATTTTAAGACACATATTGAATACTTTTTTTTTTTTATCAAATGCCTCATTTAACATGTCCAATCGCTTAAAAGACGCCGCCAATTCAGTACTTTTATATTTTCTCTTTTTCATTTGACTTTTACTTGGTCCATCCATCAATTTCATATTCTATTTCTAACCGCAAGCGTCTCTACACTTATACCACATCAATCATTCCTTTGCCCGAACTGCTACAAACAGCTACAGCTTTTGGTGACGTGGGTTTCAGTGAATGCAATATTTCTTTCGATTTACTACATTGCTCATTCAATAAGAATTTCAGGTAAGCTTTCATTTACACCCACCAAAGACTAATTTTTTAAAATTTTCTTTTTTTTTTTTTTTATCATTTGTATATACATTCTTTCTTTTCTTTTCACCACATCTCACCTCCTATACCTAGATCTATGTAGCCCCCTACCACTTAGAAATGGGAAGGTGGGAGACAGGTGGACCTCTAGCATACAATGCTACATCTAACCAACGAGTGAAGGGACATGAAGTACCTTCCGGGAGGACTTTTAGGGGAACTGTCCGCATTTGCGTTTAGTATAGAAGAAAACCCGGAAAACTCCCACTAGACAGTCGAACTATCGATACGTGTCACATTGCCGAAATTGACATCGAGTTTCTTCATATTCAAAGCGGTGACTGCAACCATGCCGAAACTTAGCCCTTCTGCACACTATCTGCGCACGCTGCCACTCGACCACGATCATATACACAATACTACTTCTACTACTACACTACACCACATCACTTTTCCTAGAGCTGAGTTGCCCCTTTACATTTTGGGAATGGTGGGGATGAAAGGTCTGATTGGGCTGTGTGACGCTCTACAGTCATATGAGTCCGGGACCTACGGCTTAAAGTGAATTCTGAACCACTACAAACATCCATGGCACAGACTGGAATGGAACCCAAAATTTGTGGCACTGAGAACCAGACACTCGGACATTCAGGACCCGCATATACACATTGATGGATATTATAGGATATTATGGATAGGATATTATGGCGTTATGGATATTGGTGGATCATTGTCTGCGCATGACCATTAGACAGTTTATAAATTCTGGAAGGGCACTTTCATTTTTCAGCTCCAAGTTATTTAATTAAAATGACAGGATTCAGTTACATAATTGACATAGCTCACATTAAATTAAGTTGGTAGTAATCTTAAAAGTAGTTACAAATTATTAATTTACAAAATTTTAGTCAGAAAAATCCTCACTAACGCAGTACCCAAAAGATGCTTGATCAATGAAAAATCGTTAAAAACCTAAATTAAAAAAAAAAAAATCCATACAAATCTAAAAAATTGCAAAACCTCATCTGAATTTTAAAACTGACTAATTTTTTAAACTTCAATAGGAAATTTTTACACTACAAACTTCAATGTTAATCAATTCTTGTGGATGTTCAATACCAAAGAAATATTTTCCATAGTAAAATTCCAAACTCCAGCGACAAATTCATCACTTCACTCCGTCTTATGATTCTAGACATCGAAATTCACAAGGAAGACCATGATAAATCCGTAACAGAGCTTTAAATTTTTTGCCAAGATTTAAAGGAATCAAAATTTTTTAAAATGACCACATTCGTAAATTCGCTGTCATATAAGTTGACCAGTGACCATAATCCTCCCTACTTTGATCTTTATCTTTGACATCGGACAAAGGAATTCTTAAGTTGTCAGTACGTTTTATTCAATTCCTTCTATTAGCTCACATTCTCCCTATATATATATTGTTCGAATTTTTTTATCATTGATAAAATACTTTTTATTCATCCACTCAAGTTCAAATACATTTTTTTAAACATGTAGTGGATGACACTTGATGTTCATACAGTGTTTTAAAATATTAATTCAGTAATTAAATTTAGTCAATTAATTATATTTTTTTAGATTTAAGTTGCATATATCTACCAATAGGTGTCGCCAGATAAACTTAAAGAAATGATTGAAAATTATTTATAAAGGACTTTCTGCAATATAGTGAAAAAAAAATTAGGAATTGACTTTAAAAATTTTTATTTTATATTATTTTTTATTTTGCTTGTAAATTGCTTCTTTTATATGACAATTTTTACATCATTTAATTGAAAAATCTCCACCCTGATATTCTATTTTTTTGCCGAGTAAAATACTTGGTCTTGAATTTTTAGTTTGGATTTTAGATCTTATGATCAGTATACATTAAAATTGATGCGATGGAGGTGTAGAAATTGATTTTCCAAGTGTACTCCAGTAACTTGACATTTCCTTTGTCATTTGTATAATGGAATTTCTGGAAATGAGAATACAATGACATATATAAATTAGTAGTCTAAGTTTCCATTAACTTTAAATTTATGATGGCATAAATTTGTTTTCAAGAAATACGAGTATAAATGTCATACTAGTCAGAATTGCATTTCATAGTTTAAAATCTGCAGAATATAAACGAAAGTCTTAGAATTTCTCTATGTGGATGTGGAGATTTAATCGTGATGCTTCTAAAAGTTTTTATCTCTGATATACATCAATATTACAAGATGTCAGATTATTGAATATAAACCTTTTACTTGAGAGCAGGGAAATCAAGTTCGACAATCCTTTTTAAGGACGTTGGCGAGCCTATTTTGCTCATTCTCTAAGCATCTATGCACTCATGTCTTCATTTCCTGTTAGCATTGATATATTAGGAATCGGTCAATTTTATCAGAAACTAGGGGAAGTCAGCTTCCCTCACTTTTCATTAGATTAGACATTTCTCAGCTTGTGGTCTATCACCAATCATGATGGAACAATTGATGGTGTATTTCATATTCAATCTATAGTTGTTTCGACCAGTGAAGGTCGCACAGACAATCGCTAATTTCCTATACATGATACCAAATAACTGCTATCAGATTTGAGTGAAAGATTGTTCTCGTTATTATAAAACTAATTGCATGTAGTATAAATACCCACAATACTACTTGTCTGCTGTTAAAGTTGAGTGATGGGTTTTTATTATATGCTTTTCAGCTTGTCAAATAAGATACATTCCTCTCTCTAGGGAATATCTCTATTCTCGTGAGAAATGCTACACTACAGTCACAATTCCCTTTGGCAACGTATTATATGCTGTTGAGGATTATAGGTCTTTATATATTTGATTAAAGGTCTTTTTATATTCGGCGGTTAATATGAGTTATGGGATTATAAATAATAAATTATATTTTTATCTCGGCGTAATTCCATTAATTAGAAACATAATCCTTTCTATGTAATCTGAAAGCTTTTAATTTATAAATTGTATTCTTTTAATTTATTAAAAACATTGTTACTGTAATTATTAATTAGCAAATATTTATTTTGAAATTCGTCTTTCATAATATTTAATAAGAACACTAATAAGGTTCATGCAAATAACAGCGCCAAAATAAAAGCAAATAATTAGGATTAAATGATGAAACTAAGGTCATTAAAGCATGTAATAAGAGGATCAAGAAAATAGCACGGAAAATAATTGGATTCAAATGTTTCAATAATTATGGAAAATGAAACAAAAAATGTAGAGATCGAATATCGTTTTGATCTAATCAATGATGAAGTTGCAAAAAAAAAAAAAAATAATAATAACCATCAGATCAATTAAATTTTATAATAATTAACAAAGCAAAAATAAAGGAAGCACTCATTTAATTCTTGTAAAAGTCGATTTTAATGATTTACTCTCGCATAACTTAAGAACGAATTTTCGTAAGGTCAAGGCTATGAAAATTATTCTGTCATAAATTCAAACGCTACTCGTATTTTTAAAACACTTTTATTCACGATTTATTCATTTTTTTAAATAAATTATAGAATATGGGAATACAAAAATTTTGATGAGCTCAATTAATGATAAAACTGCAAAATTAATCGCCAGACCAAACAAATTTTGTTAACAATTAACAAAACAAAAATAGTGAATGCACTTATACTATTATATATTAAGTATATTTTAAGGATTTAAAGCCGATCTAACTTCACGTAACCCAAATCTATCCATAAGGTCAATTAGACAAAGAATATGGAAATTAATCAGTCGTATATTCAAACAGTACTTGTATTTTTAAACACACTTATTTATAGTTTATTCCTTTGTTTTAAATAACCAATTACAGAATATTGGAAGAAAAGTTGTTTTGAAAATCTCAATTAAAGATAAAACTGCAAAAATAATCATAAGTTGAAAAAAAGTTTTATTAGTAAATAACTAAACGAAAATATGGAAAATACTTATACTATTATATATTAAGTATATTTTAAGGATTTAAAAGCCGATCTAACTTCGCATAATCCAAATAACAACATCCATGAGGCCAACTAGACAAAAAATATGGAAATCAATCTGTCCTAAATTCAAACCTTACTTGTATTTGGTGATTGGTTATTTAAAAGAAAAGAATAAACTGTAAATAAGAGTGTTTTATTTACAATATACAGAATATTGGAAAACAAGTTTTTTTTAAAGAGCTCAATCAATGATAAAACAGCAAAAATAATCATTAGATGACGCAAATTTTATTTATAATTTTATTTTCTAATGCAGCGGGCAATAAGAGACATTTATCTTTATGCTATAAGCAAGGTGCTATAGTGCACCACTGTCACTCATTTAGAACTATCCAGGGGCACGTGTAGCTTGAAGATATGCTACGGACGCGAGTAACAGTACCCCCACAATGCTCTACGATCCTATTAGACGGGGACCTACGGTTTCAAGTGGATTCTAAACCACTATAAACATCCACAGCACTATCAGGACCAGAGCTAGCCAATAGGCCATCAGGCCCATTTAGACATTAAGTTTATTTTAAGGATTTAAAAGCCGATCTAACTTCGCATAACCCAAATCCCAACAACTTAAACTTTCGCAACATCTGTAATGTCAATTAAACAAAGACTATCAAAATTAATCTGTCACAACACAAACACTTCCAGTACGTTAAAAACACTTTTAATCATAGCTTATTTCCCTATTTTAAACAATAAATTATAGGACATTGGTAAACTAGTGATTAAATTTCTAAACAAAGTTAGGTCATAAAAGTTATAAATAGTTTATTTATTATAGTTACACTTATATTAATAATTACAACTTTCGTACTAAGATAATTAGGGTTTCTTGACGTAGAAGAGCTTAAATTGTCGTATAATTAATCCACCCATGGTTGATGAGTTTTCAAGCAAAAGGCAATTACAACATATGAAGATAATTTATAGTGTCTTTAGTATGATTCAGTGGGCACAAAAGAATCATATTACATAACATCAGGAGATATGAAGAAAATTAGATTACACAGTTAAAGTTAGCTAAGCAACGAGAGCAAATCAATAAGTACTTACAAATGAATAGAAAAACACTTATTTTTAGTTTATTTTTTATTATTATTAACAGCTCTATATATTTTGACCAGAGTTGATGAGTATTTTAAGTGAAAGCAATTACAATGTATGGAGGTAATGTATAATGTCTTTATTATGATTCAGTGGGCACACAGAATCATATTACGTAACATGATCAGAGATAAAGAAAGTTATATTAAACAGTTACAGTTAGATAAGCAACGAGAACATATCAATGAGTACTTACAATTTAATAGAAAAACACTTTGTTTAGTTGATATATATATATATTTTTTACTTTTAATAGTTTTTTACACTTTGACCAGTGTTGATGAGTTTTTCAAGCGAAAGGCAATTAAAATGTTTGGAGATAAGGTATAATGTCTGTGGGCAGAAAATAATCATATTACTACATAACATGAGAAGATATAAAGAAAATTAGATTAAACAGTCAAAGTTAGGCTAGCAACGAGAGCAGATCAATAAGTACTTACAAATTAATAGAAGAACACTTTTCTTAGTCGATAACTTTTATTTTTATTCTTTACAGCTCTATACATTTTTACCAGTGTTGATGACCAGGCAAATATAATGTATGGATATATTATATAATGTCTTGCAGTATGATTCTATGGATAGAAAAGAATCATATAACATAGCATGAAAAGAGTTAAATAAATTGTCCAAATTAAAGTTAAATAAGCAACGATAGCAGATTAATAAGTACTTATAGAAGAATAAAAAAACATTTTTTTAATTGATTATTTTGAATTTTTTTATTTTTAATAGATCTTTATACATTTTGACCAGTGTTGTTGAGTGTTTCAAACGAAAGGCAATTATAATGTCTGAAGGAAAATATTTTAATGTCAAACAATTGTAATTATATTGTTTGAAGGTCTATAGAAAAAAAAACTTTTTTTTGGTTGATAATTTTTTATTATTTTTAAGAGTCCTTTTCAGTTCTATGCACTTTGACCAATGTTTCTTCAACATCTGCAAGGCATTAAAATATGATTTTCGAAGATCCTCGAAATAAGCATCGATTTCTGCTATCGGTTTCTTCGTTCGACATGAATTGTCCCCCAGCGAGTTATTTTTTCATATTTGGTAAGAGCAAAAAGTCCCTTGGGACCAAATCTGGTGACTGCTGCAACAATTGAATAGACAATACGATTGCATTTGTTTTTCGCTATAAGTAAATACAGTATCCACCTTGCCGATATTTTGCTTCAGTCGTCTGTAAAAGTAGAACCACCCAAAGAACCAACCATTTCAGATAAGAATGATACTCATAGTTTGATATCGAGAGTGCTATCTCTGTGATTCTGTAAGTACCTTTCGGTCCAATCTCGCATTGTAACATATTTTATCTAAGACTAAAATACACATGGACATTATTGTAAATTGGTAAATATGTTGTTTTAACAGTAACACATTAATTAATAATTTTATGTGAAATCATTTAGTCATCTACTTTGCTGATTATCTCTTCTTTTATGTAATGTCTTCCAGCCTTTTATATTTCCATAATTTTGCAGCATCTGCTTCTATCGCCCAATTATTAACTGCTACTTCTCTTGTAATTCAATTCCTTCTATTAGCTCACACTCTCCCTATATATATATCTTGTTCAAATTTTCAATCGTTAACAACATACTTTTTATTCACCCACTCGAGTTCAAATACATTTTTTAAACTTGTTGTGGATGACACTTGATGTTAATACAATTTTTTCAAATATTAATTCGGTAATTAAATTTAATTAATTAATTTCAGCTTTTTTTTCAATTTAAGTTGCATATATTTACCAATAGATGGCGCCAGATAAAAAAAAAAGAAGGACAATTATTTATAAAGGACTTTCTGCAATATAGTGTAAAAGAAGTAGGAATTGACTTTAATTTTTTTTTTTTTTTTTTAAATATTATTGTTTGTAGAATAATTGCTTTGATGAATAATCCTTCAGCACTTTGACATATATATTCTACAATGTAGTGTTTATTGTATTGCATTGCTTTTAAATTTTTCCTATAATCTACTTATGTATTTTTTATATTTTCGCATTTTATATTTCCCCCTTTTTTAAAATATTTTTTTTTTTATTTTCTTCTGTTTTTGTAAAATGTTTCCTCCTTGTTCAGCTTCTGTTACTATAAAAGTGAATTTTTCGAAAATTGCCGTGCCTCCATCGTGT
This sequence comes from Caerostris darwini, assembly GCA_021605075.1. NCBI lineage: Eukaryota > Metazoa > Arthropoda > Arachnida > Araneae > Araneidae > Caerostris > Caerostris darwini. The sequence goes on along the minus strand of BPLQ01000891.1, from coordinate 141,236 downwards.
GTCCATTCAATTTCACCCACATCATTCTCAAACTGTATAGGGGCATCTCAGCTCTAGGCACAATGATGTGGAGTGGTGCAGTAATAGTAGTAATTTGATTAATGTTTAATTCCTGAATAGTAATCAGTGATTCAGGTCTTTTCATGTGAATATTCAGGTCTTTTCCTGTGTCTTATTCTTGTGAATAAGACACGTAATTTTAAACTAATGAAAATTAAACATTATAATGTCTAAAACTAAACTTAAAAAAATGAAATTTTGTACGAATAAATAAATGTTTCTTTTTATATATAAGGAAAAAAATAGTATTTGAAATTTTAATTCAAAATCTTAAAGACCATTGATAATTAAGTTACTAATTAACACTCAAAATACATATTGAAGAATTGTTTTCTTAAATTTTTTTGATTACTAAAGTTTAACTCTTAAGTTAAATTTATGCTTACTAAGTTGTATTAGCTATTATTATACTTAAAATATAGTTTGTCATAAACTATTATGCAAAGTTTCTTATATTCATCATTCCTACGAAATATGCATGCCATAGTTACAGTGAATAATAAATAACACTGTCTAGCATTTAGTTTGACAAGTTATAATAAATAATCTATAACGTTGTCTAGTTTCTAGTTACTAGTTTGACAAGTAACAACGCTTTGAAATATTTTTAAACTATGAAATATGTTGTTGCCAAATGAAACAACTTTGAAGCTTCATTAAATCTTTTGAACGAACAGATTGTTACCAGCAAATTGTGAAATACATTTTTAATGAACCAAAATGCAACGAATACAATTTAAAACCTGCAAATCAAATGAATGCTCTATATATCAGCTTTTAATGAAGTCTATAATTATATGTATAAGAATTTCAAATCTAAACATTTGATTCTTAACAACTCCATTTGTTAGACACTTTATTAAGAATATTATGTAGGGTACTTACATAATTAAACAGGGAAAGTTCATATTTGAAAGTTTTCTTAGTACAATCGCTTAACATTTGTAAGTGATCAAATCATGAAAAAGAACATATAGATGCCTGAACAAAATAATGGATATTGCCACCTCAATAAAGCTATGCCAGCTTCCTGAACATGCATTTTTAGATAATATTCTAAGTTAATCTATTTACCAAAGAGAATGTTGGGACTATTTCTTAACAACTTTCTTCAATAAATTTACAACCCATCTTTAAGTTGTTTAATCTTTAAGTTAACACTTAAATATTTTATAAAAGTAATTTTTATTTTTTAAACATATATTTTATTTTATTTCTTATCTTCCTAAAATCTTCCACTATAGTTTTTTTCTTCAATTGTTTTGCGAAAGATATTAATCTAAATATGTATTATATTTGCATTACATGTTAAAGAATGTCATTTAAAGTTTATCCGTATATTTGAATATAAAAAAAAATTAAATATATAGTAATACAGTATGTATTGTTTTAAAATAAATTTATTTATTTAAGGTTTACTTGTATCTCTATCTAACATATTTTTGAATATTTAGAAATTTTATAAATAAAATAATCTGAATTCTGTTGATTTATTAAATCATTGATAATCAAAATTAAATCTATGAGTAACAAACAATTTTATTTTGGTAAAATGAAAAAAAAATGTTGCAAATATACTTATAAACCTTATTTACAATATAATCCTTGTTTATAGCTTTCATTTTAATTTTAAAAATATTTTATCTTTAATAAATGTTACTCCCTTTTGATAAATTTTAAACATTACATTTCTGAAATTTATTTCATGATCATGTTTCCATATGTAGTAATAAAATAATTTCTATCAAAAATTAAAAAGCAATATAAAAAGCAATTGTTCATTGGCAATAAGTAACTACATTATTTTAAACATTACATTTCTTAAATTTATTTTACAGTCATATATTTTAAATAGTAATACAACGATTTTAGTTTTAAAAATCAAATGTTATTGCTAATAAATAACTACATTATTTCCCATATATCCAATTACAATCTGTACCAAATCGCCTAATTATAATAGAATTTGTATTTCAAAAACATTAAAATACTTTTTGTAAAACGTTTAAAGTATCTGTAAGAAGAACATTTAATTTAAAAAAAAATGTTGTTCATTAATTAATGTTAATTCCTTTCGTTTGACTTTTAAGCAATAAATTTTTGAAATTTATTTCATAATCATATTTTTTTAGTAGTAGTAAAATGGTTTTTATTTATAAAAACAAATATTATTGGCAATAAGTAACTACATTATTTCCTTTGTATTCATTTAAAATATGTACCAAACCGAATAATTACAATATAATTTGTATTTCACAAACATTTAAAAGAATCTATAAGATTTAATCATTTGTTTAAAGTATCTGTAAGAACAATCAATTTAAAAAAAAAAAAAAAATTAAATAATGTTATTTGATACATACAATTTCTTTGATACATTTTAAACATTATATATCTCAAATTTATTTCATAATTATATTTTTAAGTAATGATAAAATGATTTTATATATAAAAATTCAATTATTATTAAGTAACTGCATTATTCTCCATATATTCATTTGAATCTGTAACGAAACCGTTTATTTACAATAGAATCTGTATTTCACAAACGTTTAAATACTTCTTGCAGAACGTTTAAAGGATCTGTAAGAAGAGCACATAAAAATCAATGAAGTTTTGTTGTGACCCAGTGTTATTTGGTTCTCTCATGTCTTGTCCTTGAACTAGAAGACGAAACATATTGTCAACTTCCTAAAGCTCTAATTCTTAAAGATAGGTCAAGGACTAATAAAAAAGAATGTCAACCACAAGGGCTGGGATGAAAGGTCCACATAAATAATCTTTCGTGCGTCATGAAAACAAGCTTTTCCATTCCTTGCGCTCCTTGCATCTATTTTTGTAGTAGCAGAGATTTTATTTATGTATTGCTATTATAAGTTTTGGATAATATTAATACTTTGGTTGAATAAATTATTTGAGTCTTTACTAAAATACAATACTTAAAATTGAAGCATGATGTCAAAAAATATTGAGAAAAAATACGGATACACCTGTTTAATGGAGAAGAAAAAAATTATTCCTCTTATTCTTTTAAATTATACGTACGATTTTCATTCGATTTTTCTTTCTAAATGATATGTTTCTAAAGAAGTGTCTTGGTACTACAGGTTTCGGGTTTGAGTCCATGTGGTGTCATAGATGTCTATAGTGGCTTAGAATTTACTTTTAACCGTAGTCCCGGTCTAAAATGACTGTTGGGAGTAGGATTGTTCTTAGAGAAGTATATTTTAGTTGTGTAGTACAGTAGTGTGGGTCTGATAGCCGAGTGACTAGTATTCTGGCAGTTGGTGTTTTAGGTTTCGAGTTTAAGTCCCGGCAGTGCCATAAATGGTTGTTGCGGCTCAGAATTTACTTTAAACCGTATGTCCCTGTCTAATATGATTTTTGGGAGTAGGACTAGCATGCCTGCCCCGTAAAAAACATTCTGTCTCGAAATCTACCAGTAGGCACACGGTCTTGGCCCATTATGGGGCTGTTTCGCAAACGAAGAAAAAGCATTCTAGTATTTTTCAAGCTTTTGATTTCCTAGTCCATGCTATGTGGAAAAAGTGGTGGTCGCTCCTTCAATTTTTGGCGGCCTGATGGCCAATTGGCTAGCGGTTTGGCATTTGGCATCACATGCTTCAGGTTCGAGTCCTGACGGTGGTATGGATGTTTGTGATTGGTCACGTTAAATTGTAGTTCCCGGTCTAATTGACCTAAAGTGTGCACAAAGTATGAACGTAAAGCGACAAAATAAACCTAACCTCCCACTTCTTACAAAAGCCCCACCAACATTTATTACTAAAAGCTTAACTTATAAGTAAGAATATCCTCTAATATAGGAATTAAAATTACTTGAAAAATATTTCAGGATTCATATTTTCATTTCAATATATAAAAAGCTACTTTTTTCAGAAAAAAAAGCTGGATATTCAATCTTTTTGTACAGAACTCTATTTTCAGGTGTATTGAAAATTTAAATAAAATATCTATTAAATATTATAAATGGAGAAAATAAGATCAATTAATCATTCTTGTTTTTTATAATGTTTTATATCTTCAGACTGTTGTTTTATTTTGATTATATTAATGTTTAAGAAGCAAACTGCCTTCACGTTCTAATATATTTGCACTCTTCCTCAAATCATCCAGGCCCCACCCAGGATTGGAACTTGGTACCACAGGCTTCAGATTAGAATCCTGGCGGTGGCATGGATGTTTGTGAGTGGTTCGGAATCCACGTCAAACGGCAGATCCAGGTTTAATTAGTCTAAAGAGCGCATAAAATGACCATAAAGCGACAAAGCGAACCAAACCTAAATCATCACGCTGCATAGTTTACGAAAGATATATCTAAATTTTAAATGCAATTAAAACGTTCCTATATTTCCTATTAGTTTTTTATACCTAATTTTATAGCCCTATTTTTTATGAATAAAATAACATTTTAATATCAATACATTCAAAAAAGAATTATTTTATTAAATTTTAAATTACTTATGAAATATTTTATTCAGAAAAAAAGCAACATAGATAACAAATATTTATTTAAACTAAGGAGTAAAAACATTTATTACTCTTCTTAGAAAATTACTACAGTTTTTCAATTTTTTTCTATCACGTAAAATAATTTTAGTTCTTAATTTAAAACACACAGGGCATCCATCAAAGAATTTAACATTTTCTAAAGTTTGAAAGATTTAATGTATATATTAAAATTTACCTCTTAAAAAGTAGTTTTTATTTTGCATTAAACTTTGTAAAATTTTAATTAAAATGCAAATGATATTGTAATTCAAAACTATTTGAAGCATATGGAACACGTGCAAAGCTAATTAATTCCTCAAACATTACTTTTATTATCATTATAGAAAACATTAGAAAAAGTTAGTAGATAAAACAGTTTAAATTTATTATCTACAAAAAAATCTTTAAAAAGTGTTTTTTTACATTGAAATTTAAATTAATGAGCTTATATTTCTATAAGTTGCTATTCATTATTTGTGCATAAAGGATGTGTTCCATTTTAAATTTTTTTAAGCAAGATAGGAATGAAATTAAAACTATATTCATTCACGTTTATCCATGTTGCAACCGTGTTTTATAATAGAAATGCTTTCGTTTAAATTTTTAAAAAAGAAAAAGCAAATTTATTCTTAATGAAGTACCTGATTCTTTCAATATGCTAACAGTTAATCCAAAAAAAATTACAATGTTTAGCATATTTCAAATTACATAAAAACGTAATTTAATTTATTTACTACTTTTTTTTCGAAATATCCATGAATCCATGATTGAATAAATAATTATAAGATACTCACGTTTTATGCATTTTAATTGTATGTTTTTTCTAGCATGATAATTCGATTAACTTCTCTAAATTGTTTTTCTTTGTTTGATAAATATTTTCAAACAAAATAATCAATATTATTTAAATAAATATTAGAGAAAACTTAAAAATAGTCTACGATTTTACATAATGAATAATAAATTTTAATGCACTTATATTAATATATGATTATTTTTAATTAACTTAATATAATTATAATAAATAAATTAAAAGCAGTACTTAATTTAGTAGGCATGCAATTTAATTAACTTCTTCATATTATTTTTTTGTTTGATCAGTATTTTCAAACAAAATAATCAATATTATTTAAATAGATATTAGAGAAAACTTAAAAATACTCTACAATTTTTAATAATACATAAGAAATTTTAGTATACTTATATCTATATATGAGTTTTTTCAAAATTATTTAATACAAATATAATAAATTAATTAAAAGCACTACTTAATTTACCAAGCATATAATATAAAAATTCAACATCATATTACGATAAAGTTCTCCTTTTAATGAACAATAAATATAAATTCATAAAAAGAAATGATGATAGAAAAATATTTTTCTTAATGATATAGTTTTCATAATGATGTGACGTCTTACTTTTTTTTGTTGAATTTATTCTACTTTTTAACCATTAATCTTGATTATGGGAATTACTACATTTTAATTCTTTGAGTGGCTTGAGTGAGATGTAGTCTTTCGTGTAGTTTGAGATTAAATGGATCTTGATGACTGACCGATATTCAGAAGAATTACTCCGTGGTGAGAATTATCAGAGGGTCTTATGACCGAGTGACTATCTCTCTGACTCGCTCGTTACCACATGTTTCGGGTTCGAGTCCCGGCTGTTCCATGGATGTTTGTAGTGGTTCGGAATCCACTTTAAACAATAGATCCCGGCCTAATATGACTATAGGATACAGAGCTAACTGCTCAACCCCATAAAAAAGAAACCATCTCATGTTTTACTCTATTTTTTTAACAACCAATCTTGATTATGGGAATTACTGCATTTCAACCCTTTCAGTGGCTTAAGTGAGACGTAGTCCATCGTACAGTTCTGAGATTAAATTGATCGTGTCGACTCACTGACATTCAGAGGAATTACTCCTTGTTCATAATTATCAGTGAGTCTGATGACCGGGTGACAAGCGCTCTGGTGCTTGCTACCACAGGTTTTGGATTCTATTCCCTGCTGTTTCATGGATTTTTTTAGTGGTTCGGAATCCACTTTAAACAGTATATACCGTTCTAATATGACTATAGGGTACAGAGCTAACTGCCAAACTCTATAAAAAAGAAACCATCTCATGTTTTACTCTATTTTTTTAACCATCAATCTTGATTATGTGAGTTAATGTATTTGAACTTTTTCAGTGATTTGAGTGAGACTTAATACAGTTCTGAGATTAAATTGATCGTGTAGACTCACTGACATTCAGAGGAATTACACCCTGTTTATAAATATCAATTAACCTGATGAGCGTGTGACAAGCACTCTGGCGCTTGATACCACATGTTTTGGGTTTTATTCTCAGCTGTTCCATGGATGTTTGTAGTGGTTCGAAATCCATTTAGAATTAAGCGCCAGAGTGCTTGTCACACGGTAATCAGGTTAACTGATAATTATAAACAGGGTGTAATTCCTCTGAATGTCAGTGAGTCACACGATCAATTTAATTTCAGAACTGTATGATGGATTATGTCTCACACAGGCCACTGAAAGAGTTAAAATGCATTAACTCACATAATACTCCACTATCCATAGAAAAACAGTAGATCCCGGTCTAATATGACTGTAGGGCACAGAGACAAATTCCAAACTCCACAAAAAAGAAACCCTATCATGTTTCAGAATCTGTTAGACGACGTTGGGCCATCATGGGGCTGTCGTGCCAGTGATGATGATGAGAATTATCATTCTTTGTATCTTTACCGAAAGCAACCTGATCCTCAGTGAGTTACAACAATGTGGGTGGGCTTTTGAGTAATAAGCTATCAAACGAGAGTTGGCTTCTACATACATTTATTTGTATCTTATGTATGCAAACCACGCTAAAAGAATTAAATACTGGCATGACACAAATTTTTCAGTCTATAATTTTGCTATATTTGATTTTTTATTTTTAGTTTAATCGAATGAACTATGAAATTCCACTGTATTACACCATATTGTATTCCACCATAAGACAGAAAAACACTTCTAACACTAACATATACACATGGCTGAAATAATATTTTCCATCGCGAACCAGGGCTTACTGGGGACGTGATCATTTGGGTAGGGTATTTGGAACATTGCAGCTTGAATGAGCGAAGTATATTATAGTTATATGTAATAAAAATAATATAATTAAATAAAAAAATATCAAAAGTAAATAAAACGGTTTTCCTCATGTAGAAATTAATTTTTTATCATTCAAAACGAACTGAACACTCAAATATTTTACTAAGCAACAAACGGAATATGCTTTTTAAGAAAGAAATATGTATTATAAGAATAAGAATAATTAAAACCTTTTATTTGAATAAATTTATAATCTTAATGAAAAATGAATATTCAAAATTGAATGCAAAAAATAAAAAAGAAAGATCAACTAAACACTTTTACATGAACTATTTCTATTTAAAAAAATTTAAAAAGTTTTTTTAATTATGTCATAAAAAAGGAATGTATTCATAACAAATGTAATTCCGAAATTTTTCTTATTATTAAATATTTAGAACGTATACCTCTAATTAATAAAACACAGGGATATAAATTATTCTGTTTAATATCAAAAAAATAATTCTGTTCTTACAAAGGATGAAAATTATTTAGTAAAAACCAAAATGGACTAAATAAAATTGTACATTAAATCATATGACACTATATTGTGATTAAAAGTTGCATGTCCTTCAAATTAAATTAATTAATTTGTTTCTATTAGAAAAACTTACCAAAACTATAAATTATAGAACAAAACTAATTTTCTTTTAGAGGAGAATCAATACGAAATGTGAAGAATTAATAGCAATAAAATTGTCTTTTTCTATAAATAGCGCAGTATTTCTTAAAATAAACAATATTTTGACTAAACTGGGTTAATATAGTGATAATTTGATTTATTATGGGGAATATTGGAGCTTTTAGTACTAAAATATAGCAAATGTGTTTATCATTAACGCACATTTATATCACGCTGTACGCTAAAATAAGCATTAAATGAGCTATAGGAAATGAGCATATCGTGCTTTATCTATAAAACTGGTATTACAGGACATAGTAAATATTGACGAGCGAGTGGGAGTCACTGAATGGTGAAGATTAACTTCAAGGATGTTTTCTAGAATCTTTAATGTTAGTAATAAGGTGCCAGAGTAAAATAATTAGGAATATTCTCTAATACTGATATAGTAATTATCTACATAGAGAAGCAATAATTTGTGAAAGAAAAATAATTTACTTTAGAATAAGTTCATAAGAATTAATTGGAAAACTTAAAACTTTAATCACGATTTTATGAGTATAAAAAGTATACTAACTCTAATATAAAGGTTATATCATAAATTCGTGCTGACTTAAATACAGCGGAAAAGTTCTGCTCATGAATAAAAAAATGATTCCAAAAGTAATCAAAAAAGGATGCTAGCAAGTCATACAGAGAAGTTTTATGCAAATTAGGCAAACACAAACAGACAATTTTAAATGTTTTTAAGTGAAAGAAAGAAATCACAATAGCATGACACTGAACATTTTTTTTATAGTAAAATATGTTCAACATTCAACTAACCACCATAATGTATTATAAAAGTACATATTTCTTTGTTCCCATACTTGTCTCCAGTATGAGAACAAATAAATATAATATAATAAGGGTAAGAAACATAATAGGTGAAAATCAAAAGATGAGATATATCATCAAATAGATGAGGTTATACTTCCGATTGAAAAATTTGTAATTTGTACTTCATCTTATCTTTATGCACTTTCAACTTTCTTTAACAACAACTTCTTACAACTTTCTTTATGCACTTGTATTTTTCATTATATTATATAATGTTAAGTACTTTTTTATATGAACTATTGGAATTAAGACAATCTTCTAAATTGTTTTAACCTTTTCAGCCATATAAACAGCCAGTTCTACTATATGGGAGTCTGTTTATGTATTTCAAATTCATTTTCGACAGCAAAAAAGTACTTTAGAATATTTTCGCATTTCGATAGAAAGCGAGTATTTAATTTTGCTAAATACCCCAAAACGGGGACAAAATATTTCACCTATACTGTACATTTTTAGCTTTAACACATTCTTCACATTTTCCGGAGATTACGACATTTTTCCATTATATATTTTAAGTACTCTACTAGTTCAACGCAATTTTAAAATTCCAATAAAAACTTTCACATAAAATATTTCGTAATAAATTCTTAAAGGACCTATTACGATGGACGGACATATGTGAACTGAACTTTTCCCAAAAAGCGGTCTGATTTCTCTCGTGCGGTCTTTTAGTGCAGAGTTGTGCCGGTTATAGTCCATTTTAAGATTTAAATGGGGAACCAGAAGATATTAATTGATTACTTTAAAACTTTGCACTTATGGTTTTTATACATTCTTCAACTTCACCGAGCTAGAAGGAAGAAATAATCTTAAATTTAAAAAAAAAAAGTAATTGAAAATTGAAAGTTTCAACTAATTTTCTATATACTTAACAAAAGTGGAACCAGAATATATCGAAAATTTTAATGTATGAAATATTTACGTATATTTCTAAAACTATTCCATAACTTTTCAAAATTTAACTATTCATAACTTTTCAAAATGATTTCAGAATAATAAAATAAAATATACGCTTTGTCCTATTGATTAGTTATTCTGGTTAGCAAAATAATATATATAATATGGATATAAAAAAACAGATTTTAATTAAAGTATTATATGATGAACAAATCATTGTTTCGTATTATTTAAGCAGTACTCTGGAAGTGAATCTATTTAATCATTGCATAATGGATATTGCAAAGATCCTAAACAAACAACAATGCTTTAGAATGGTGGATTGTACGATTTCAGTAGTTAAGCTTTTAGCAAGGTCGTCTAATTGAATTCTGCAAGGTCGAGTGATTTTATGACTGTATAATGGAACGAATCGAGTGTGAAATATCAGTGGTCGTACAATGGTGCCATTGGAGAAAATATGAGAATAATACATCCATGCGAGAAGACATGTACAACAAAAAACATTAATTAACTCGATTAAAAATATATAATTCGTAATATTCTGAATATTCAATATCGCATAAAAAAAATATGCTTCCACTTATTATTAATATAAAACGAATTGAAATATGCTAACATAAAAAATGTATTTACTAATAAAAAATATATTTTATTAAAAAAAAATTGAGCTTTTTAAAAATATATTGAATTTAAGGTGTTACTAAAAAACGAATTGAATATGTTAATATATAAAAAAAATAATATGTTAATAAAAACTGTATTTGAATCTGTTAATATAAAAATTAATTTACTAATAAAAACAATTGAATGTAGTAATAAAAAATAAGAGATCTTTTTTAAAAAAATGAATTGAAAGTGTTACTGAAAAACGAATTGAATTGGCCAATATAAAAAAAATAATGTGTTAATACAAATTGAATTGAATATGTTAATATAAAAAGATTAGAATTAAATCTCAATGTTTAGTTTAAAAATAAATGTTGAAAATAGAGAGAACACAGTAGTATAACTTATAGTTATTCAATTCCTTCTATTAGCTCACACTCTCCCTATATATATCTTGTGAAAATTTTCAATCGTTCATAAAATACTTTTTATTCATCCATTCAAGTTCAAATACATTTTTTTGAACTTGTAGTGGATGACAATTGATGTTAATATAGTTTTTTTCAAATACTAATTCAGTAATTAAATTAAATTAATTAATTTTAGTTTTTTTTTAGATTTAAGTTGCATATATCTACCAATAGATGGCGCCAGATAAACTTAAAAAAAATGAATGAACATTATTTATAAAGGACTTTCTGCAATAGAGTGAAAAAAAAGTAGGAATTGACTTAAAATTTTTTTTTTATATATTACTAGCTAGGAGATACGATTGTGAAGAGTTTGATACTAGTGACATTGTCCTCTACAAACTTTTGAAATAAAGAACAAAACTAATAATAAAAAAGTAAAACAATACCACGAGCGTTTAAATAGATGAATGAATGGCTTTTGTTTGCGGCTACATCAAGTATATCGTAAGGTATTTTTAACTTTTTTGCCAGTTGTAAATTTGCCACACTATTCTTTAGCTTGCCAGGTAGTAAAACGACTTCCAACTTTCTAACTGAGGACAGAGACACTTAAATTTGTGACAACAAAAAACGAAAGCGAAAGCAAACCTATCATGCTTTATTAAATGCGCTGAATGGTGTATTTTTGTTACGAGTAGTTGTATAGATATTATTAAATGAATTATTCAGTTAAAAAAAAAAAAAAAAAAAAAAAACATTCAAGTAATCCCATCTACAAAGGTAAAAATGGTTTCCTTTGAAATTTATTCTCAAATTTATTTGCCCGGCAGTTGAATTTGTTAAGAATTTTTTACTTATTTCGTTATTAATATTCAACTAATATATAAATTATGTTGTAGTAATAATATACCTAAAATAGGATTACAATTAAAGGTTTAATTATTATGATAAAATAATTCTTAGTTAATATTTAAAACACATATTATTGCATTCCTAAATAAACTTACATGGAAATCGAATCGAAAGAATAAAAATTATGCGCAGAAATACTGATTAACAATTATTTTTAATTTTAACAATTTTTAGATTGAAGAAATTAATATGTTACTTGAATTTGAACATAAAATACATGGAATTAATCATAATTTATTTTTCAAGGAAATATGAATATATTGTTAAGTTCTTAATTTCTAGATCTGTGTAGATATTGCTTTTTCTGTGTAGATATTGATGCATATAATAAATTTAAAGTAAATATATTTAAGTTTGAAAAAGAAACGTATACTGTAATGTGCAGGTTGTGCAGTTGAATAATAAATGGGTATGGTTGGGTTGAGACTTGAGAAAAAACTGCTGTAAAAAAAGAAACATTCGTCACAATGAGTTCAAATTTGAATTGAAGATACTTGAAGAATGGCAAAATGATATGGCACAAAAAAAGTTCCAAAAAATGTTCCACCGATTTTTTCCATTCAATTTCGTATGCCTTGCTGTGGTAGAGGGACTTTCTACTAACAGTGTCACAACTGCTGTATGACATAAGAGTAATTTTTCCGTCAAAAAAGGTTGTTTAATGTGCAAGTCATGAAAAATACTGTATAATTTCAATTCAAAATATCATTGGAAGTCAAATCCACTTTCTTTATGCCACTTACAGGGCCATATATTAACACATTTAAGAACCTTTTTTTGATGTTGTACCGTTTTCCCCTTCCTCAAGTATGTTCAGTTCAAATTTGAGCTTATTGTGACGAGTGGCTCTTATTTGCAGCATTTTGAAAGTGGGACTTTAATTATAATCACACTAAATAACATGTTTAACACATGATATTTAAAGAGATAACACATAGTGATAGATTAACACATTATAATCACTCTAACTTAAAATATACACATGTTTTAAACATTTGAATTTTTATCAAGAATGTTTTAGTTTTGATATACCCCATGAAACAATATGAAAGCTCTATAATCCAACATATTGGAATAAAGAGAGGTTATTGTATTAAAGATAATAATCAAGATGATGTTGATGATCAAAGATGATAATAAAGATTATAATCAGCATATTATCACCCTGTATATATACATATATATATATAAATCTATTTAAATAATGCCTAAATCTCAAACAGTACAAAAGATTCTTAATTATTGCGCAACTTTTTACTTATAAACTACCTACACAATTCTATCACTTCCAGAATTAGAGATCCTACGCAGTTTAGAAAAGATTCAATAATTCATCACATTTTAGGGATAAACCAGAAAGCGGTTTTGGATATTGTCTTTCGTCCTGTTTTTGTTTTTCACCAGGTGTCTTTGTCATCCGAGCCGAGATTTGGTAGCTAATAAAATACACCAGCAGAAATTTGGTGGAAAAACGGGAGGAGTGAACAGTGATTAATGGTATTTCTTCTCTCCCTTTTGAAGCTCATCCAACGGATCATAAAAGAAGAGCAACAGAAAAGAATAATATATATATATATATATATATATATAAATGTATTTCCTAAATCTCAAATAGGTGAACAATTCTTAATCATTGAGCAACATTTTACTAATAAACTACATAATTCAGTCACTTCTAGTATAAGAGGCCGTAAGCCTATAAGGAGAGATTCAGTAATTTAACACATCTGGAGATGGCTCAGTTAGATGGAATCGTTTAAGCTAACGATATTGAAGATTTGACGTTTAAACTATAATCTAGCTATCTATGTATAATATATATACAGGGTGATTATAATTAAAGTAACACTTTCTAAATGCTGTAAATAAAGAACTACTCGTCGCAATGAGTTCAAATTTGAACTGAAGATACTTGAAGAAGGGCGAACGGTATGGAATCGAAAAAAAAGTTTCACCGATTTTTCCACCCAATTTGCTATGATCTTGCAGTGGTATATGGGTTTTAATCTAACAGTGTGACAACCGTGATATGGCTTGGAATTGATTTTTTCTGTCAAAAAACCGAAACAATCAAGTACATTAAACTCTGCAGTTGGTTCAATGTGCAACTCATGCCAAATACGTTGTCATTTCGATTCAAAATATCACTGGCAGCCGAATTTACTTTCTTTATGCCGCTTACAGCTATTAATACACTTTTGAACTATTTTTGATACCGAAAGGTGTCCCCTTTCTTCAAGTATCTTCAGTTCAAATTTGAACTTATTGTGGCGAGTGAATCCATTTTACAGCATTTTACAATGTAGGACTTCAATTATAATCACCTTGTATTTAAACAACATCTAAATCTCAAACTGGACAAACAATCATTGAACAACTTTCTACTGAAAAACTCAACTCTATCAGTTCCAGAAAATAAGAGACCATAAGCAATTTAGAGAAGATCCAGGAATTCATCATATCTTGGGATGAACTAGAAAGCGGTTTTGAAGTTTTGTCTTTCGTCTTGTTTTTGTTTTTCAGCGGGTGCCATTGTCATCCGAGCCGAGAGTTGGCAGCTAATAAAATACACCAGCAGAAATCCGGTGGAAAAACGTGAGGAGTAAACAGTGATTAATGGTATTTCTTTTTCCATTGTAAAGCTCATCGAACGGTATATACTTGAATAGATACTTGAAGTAGGGGGAACTGCATGGAATCCAAAAACAGTTCCACCGATTTTTCCCATCCAAATTGTTATGATCTTGCCGTGGTATATGGGCTTTCCACTAACAGTGCGGCAACTGTGGTGGGACTTGGAATTCATTTTTCCGTCAAAACCCGAAACAATCAAGCACAATAACAATCAGAAACAATCAACATCAGTTCGTTTAATGGGCAACTCATGCCTACTACGTTGTCATTTCGATTGAAAATGTCCCTTTCAGCCCAATTCACTTTCTTTATGCCGCTTACAGCGCCAAATATTAACACACTTTGGAATTTTTTTGTACCGTTTCCCCTTTCTGCAAGTATGTCCAGTTCAAAATTTGAAGTTATTGTGGAGAGTGGGTCTTTTTTTACAGCATTTTGAAAGTGGACTTACTGAGAAACTACTCAGTTCTTCTCAGTTAGAGATCCTAAGCAGTTTAAAAAAGATCCAATAATAAATCACATCTTGGGGATAAACCAGAAAGCGGTTTTAGGTCTTGTCTTTCCCCTTGTTTCAGCAGGTGCCATTGTCATCCGAGCTGAGAGTTGGCAGCTAATAAAATACACCGAGAGAAATTCTCTAGAAATACGTGAAGAGTGATTAATAGTATTTCTTTTCCCTCTTTTGAAGCTCATCCAACGGATCACAAAAGAAGAGCAGCACAAAAGAAAATTACGAATAACATTTTAATGAAGAAATTATTTCCGAAAAAGAATTAAAAGAAGGATCATAAATTGGATTGGATGAGGGAAAAAAATCTTTTTTTTCTCTCCTGGAAAAAAAAATTACAATAGATATATAAATATTCTTTAAATTAAAAGCTTAATCGGATGATATAAAGTTCAGATAAAAAAATCAGATGGATTTAATTTTTTCTATCTAATACATTAAAGAATTTACTAATGATTTTTTCTAATTTTGAATTATAAATGGTTTCTGGAATATCCAAGCATTTATCAAATTTCAGACTACGGAAAAGCAATCTTATTTTTAAATGTAAGTTCAACAACGACTTTGAGAGAAAATATATTTATTGAATTAAATGTTTTAGGCAGATATTATATGTTCATTTCCAAATAAAAGTATTATAATTTTATGCATTTAATAGTAAAAAAAAAAAATTAGTAATTTTAATTTTCAATTATAACATAAATTTTCAATTATAAATAGTTTCTGGAATATTCAAGTATTTATCAAATTTTTCAGCCTAGAGAAAAGCAATCTTATGCATTTTTAACAACAGTTTTGAGATAAAAAGATTTATCGAATTAAAAGTTTTAGGCAGCTACTAAATATACATTTCAAAATGAAAGTATTATAATGTTATGCATTTCATAGTAAAAATATTGAATTTAAGGTTTTTGTTAATTGAATTTTAAGTTTGTTTAGATAGTAAATTAATATGGTTTTATAACTATAATTTCAATAAAGTTCATAGCTGTATATTATTAAAAATGTACAGATATTTTTATAATCATAACGAATAATGGAATCGAGTTACTAAACTAGATATATCAATTATATCGAGTGAATTTTTCTTAAAGTTTTGAACTGTTAACAACATCTTTGAATTTTTACAAATAATCTCATTATATATACAGTGAAGGAAAACCTTCATTTGTATTTAAAAAAAAAAATTACTGAAATTTCAATTCTTGGAGAACAACTTTTAAACAAAACTAATATTTACAGATTTCTAAATGTTAAACTTAAATCGTAAAATGCCATAAAATGTGAGTAAATATTAGTAAAACTGTTCTAAAACACTTGTGGAAAATCCTTTTTTGAATGTAGAACATTGTTTCGAAGCAAAATATTTCAATCAACATAAAAAAAACCTGCTTTCATTGGTACAAAACAACTTTCATCTGTCGGAATGATGAGAAAGAGAATAACTTGATATAATAAGTTAAGGCAGGTTTCAAAAAATTTTTGTGTTAACGATGAACGTTAACGTTGTTAACGATGAAACAGGAAGAATGATGGCACAAGGACATCGTTTGCAAAAGGAAGAATTGAATGTTGGATGAATCTGAATAATCCCAAATCGAAATATCTTGAATTCTGAATGTATCTCTGTGGGAGATCTGAAGACTGTGCCAGAAGTTCCAAAGTGTGAAGATGTTAACAGACGAATAGAACTAGGTCTGCGAAGAATCGATCGCTAGCCAAGACCAACATCTGGCAATAAGTGCAAGAGGACAGACGGGCAGCTGTGCCGGTGACCTGAGTCTCAGCTGCCACAAACGTACGAGCTTCCAAACAAACTGCGTACTGGAGACTCAATTAGGTTGGTCTCTATGCCAAACGCCCAGCTGTTTGCATTCCCCTCACGTTTGCGCGTAAATGAGCTCGTTTAAACTTGAGTTTGGGATAGTAGGACATGGTGGTCAATCAATATGGTCAAGTGGACCAATGTGATACGATTAAACTGTAGTTTGGGAGAGGGTCCTAATCAGTGACAAATCTCGTTTTAGCCTAAATATCAATAGATATCGAATACCGTAGAATAACGAAACGGAAAAAACTGAGAACTCGTAACTGGGAATGGAATAGACCAATTTTTGTCAACTTGGGCCATAGTGTTGGCATACATTATGCTAGATGACAACACAGACATCTATATCTTTGAGATGGGATCAGTTATTGCTAAAAGATACAGAAATTAAGTTCTTGAGTCTTATAAGCCCTGTTTTGAGTTGCTGTTAGTCTTGACTTCGTATTCATATTTGATAACGCATCTTGTCACTATGCTGGCCTGATCAACGTTCTTGAAACGGAGAAATTCTAGCTCATGTCGGGGCATGCTTACTTACCTGATTTGAATATGTGAGGGATAAGCTCATGAGACAACCCCTTCCTTCCCCCAACACCTTTTCCTTTGTAGCCCTTTCACAAGCTCCGTTCCAGAACTGAAAAGATCTCTCCATGATTTTAGAAACTATTTGAGCCCACAACTAATCCCTGATTTCATAACAAGTAAGGAAAAATCATTATGTACCTGGTTACCATAATGCTATTACCATACATTTTATACCTGATTAACCAGATTGCCTGAAGTTATTACCTTATTAAACTGCACCATCAACTATTTAAATCATTTACTCTTCACTAAATTGCAAAATCCCCTTATGCCCTTTAAACTTATGTCCTTTTAATCTTTTAATTATGGCTAATAATAAAGTTGATTATTATCATTTTTTCGCATAGCTTTCTTATTTTATAATTGTGTTTATCCACATAATAACCAATCATGCTTAAGCTTTGTACATATGAATATTTTTTTTACATGTTTAGAACAAAAAAAAAATGTTTAGAACAAAAAAAATGTTAGCTTACATGTTTAAAACGAAAAAAAAAAAAAAATTACTGCAAATAAATTCGCTGACAATCTAACAATTTAAAAATATTCAAACAGTCAAAATAATCTCTGAATTTTGAAAAAAAATACCCAATTAACAATAAATTGACTATCATAAAACCTGAGGAGCAATAATTGATAGCTGCCTTCTTGATTATGCAATCTTTATTCATAAATAAAATTTATCAAATCAAATTTATTCTTTCATCATCAATCTCTTTATTTATAAATAATTCGAAATCTGATTCAATATTTTCCCTCCTTTATGTAGCTATAAAATTCATTTCCTTTCTCAAAAAAGAACTCGCAGAACGATTTTACCCCATTTTAAAGTGTTATACTTCAAAAAAAAAAATTCAAATTCAATTTTTATTTTACTATATATACAGAAAAGTACTAAATGATTTACACATTTTCGTTTTAAAACAATTGTAAATCATGCCAATATATGTAGATTTTTTTTTTGCGCTTACAAATACCTTTTACGCGTTTGCTTACTTATTTTATACAAGTTCAAATATCTTATAAACGAAAATGTTTTCACTTTCTTTACTAAAATTTAAAAAAAAACGAGTTTTTCAATGTAAATAGGGACTATGGATAATTTCTACTCTCACACTATATGTTGTTGTTTTTTAAAATATTTCGATGTTTAACTTTTTTTCTATGAAAAAAACTTAAAATCAAAATATGAAAATGAATTTAAAATTATTTGCATATTTTAGTAAAAAATTAAATTGACTAGTATGTCTTGTTATTCTTTTTTCATTTAAAATCACTTATTCAAATATCAATAAACAATTTATTAAGCGAAAAACAATTTGCGTATTTTTATGTAGTTAATATATGAATAATAATATTAAAAAAATATATTTAAGAAAAGTGAAAGTTCTCCTTGCATACTGGAAAAAAATATTATTAAGCTGTTTATTTATAAATAATAAAGTTTCTTTTTATTTCTTTTTTCTTAACAAGAAATTCACATTCATATTTATTTAAAAGGATGGGGTTTTTTTCAGAATTCATGTTACGTTAAACTACATTTAATATAATTAAATAAAGGTGGAGTGCAATATTTTAATAAAACAAGTAACCAATTTAATATACTTGTTAAATCTCCCGGCCTTAACAGCAAAGAGTAAAGGATTTTAAAGCAAATACTCTTATCTAGGCCACCTGTTCAGCGAATTTATTATGGAAAGGTACTGTTTTAGAATAACATGACAATTTTTATGTAAAACATATTTAAAAAAATGTCAGTGTGTATTTCAAATTGTGAATTGAACCGAATAAATTCCTATAATAATGTATAACTATTCTTTTAAGAATAAAACTTTCTTTCGGATGATAAAAATCATATTAACTTATACGTTTGATTGTTATCATGGAATAAAAAAATTGTAAATATTTAATAAATAATTATAATAATTTGCACTAAATGTGTAGTGGTATTTTCGATATGATTTGAAGAAATAATTGTAATTTTAAATTTAATGTCAAAATAGGACTATGTATTTTATATTTAAAAAAACTCGGGCAATTTATTTCATTTTTCAATTCAAAATAAAACAAATGTTATTTTTAATTTTGATTCATTAACATGTTGTTTTCAATAAATTTCAGTTCATTGGTATCGAGAGATTTAAACGTTTAATATGTTACCTGAGTTACAGCATGGGAAATAAATTATGTGTTGTGCTCTATATTGCGCTATCCCAAATAGAATGAATGTTGGCATAATTTGAACAATCACCTTCAAAAAGAGGTATATGTAGGGTGAGAGTGTCAAAATAATTTTAACTATAATGTTTTATTTCAATAATAATAATAATAATAATATGTTACAGGATTAAATCATTAATTTATATGTAGCACATAGTTTAAAAGAAACTTTAATATACTTTTTTTAGTTTAACAGAGAAAAAATATATATTTTTTTCAAACATGTCTTTATTGTGTAAAGCAGACTTAAACATAATAAAAAATGAATTACATAATAAATCAAGGAATGAATCAAATAAAGAAATAAACAGTTAATCTTGTTTACTCTTACTTGTTACTAATATCAAATTATTCTTGTTTATTATTACTTGTTAACAACCTCAAATTACTCTTGTTTACTATTACTTGTTACTAATCTCAAAATTATTCTAGCTTATTATTACGTGTTACAAATCTCAAATTATACTTGTTTAGTATTATTTGTTACTTATCTCAAATTATTCTTGTTTACTATCATTGTTACTAATCACAAATTATTCTAGTTTGCTATTACTCGTTACTAATTTCAGATTACTCTTGTTTACTATTACTTGTTACTAATCTGAAATTATACTTGTTTGCTATTCCAGAAAATGGTCAAGTTTTTATTTTATTTAAGTATATAAATGTAAAGATAGTTTAATTTTAAAATATCGGCATAAAAGTATGATTTTCCTGAAAAATTGATACTGAATAACATATTATATGGACAATAATTTATTTTTAAAAAATAGGTGTACTTAACTTTTATTCCAATTAAATTCACATTATTTTTAAATATATAAGAAATCGGACATACTTGAATGCATATGTTTATTTGAGAAACAGTAAAAAAATTTTAATTAATACTAATCGCACAAATTACAAACTAATCGTATTTTTTTTAAATAAATATAATTATAATTAATCTTTATTTCAATGGAACTTATTTATTATTAAACGAATAAAATATTTTTTATTTGCTTTGAAATAAGAATAAAATACTTTTTTTTATTCGTTTAGAAAAAATAATAAAATACTTTTTTTGTATAAAGTTATTTTATTTATATTTTTAGGGTTGATTAATTTTTTTTTGTGCTATAAATAAATCATTTGCATAAATACGTCAAAAATACTGCTAAATTCGCTTATTGGTGCCCCAAAAAAGAGATTTAATTAATGCCAAGTATCTCTCCCGCCAAAGCATCGTAATTGTGAGATTATTCTCTTGAATCTTTCTTATTGCTCGTTGTAACTAGATAGAAGAATTTTCTTAAGCGGATTTCGGGAGTAATTGATTCTTTGGGAATTAGAAACCAATACAAATGGAGACAAAGAAAGCTGAACTACAGGATGCTTGGGATAAATAAGACTAATTGATTAATGAAAAGGAACGAATGAATAAATAAAGTAAGTAAATGCTTAAATAAATTTATATATATTATATGCATATATATTGCATAGAACAACAATTTTCTGAACTTCACCATGAACAATTTGCTATACGAATAGTTGTGAATTATTTACATATCAGACATTTGCTAATGCTATTTTACTGTTAGAAGTTGTATTTTAATTTTTTAAATTCTTTCACAAAATAGGTTTTTACATTGTCCTTCAAAAGAACATGCGTTCTAAAACTGTTAAGTTATCGAAAAATCCTTTTGATTACGAACAATTTTTATTAGGGCCTGATGGCCAAGTGACTAACGCTCTGATGCTCTTTGCCACAGGATTCGAGTCTTGGCTGTGACATGGTTGTTTGTAGAGTTCCGGAATTCACTTTAAGCCCTAGGTTCCTGTATACTATGACTGTTGGGTCCTACCTCGAAAAAATTCAACGCCACGTTGTCAAGTCAGACTTCTAGCTACGGTTGCTCCATCAGAATAGAAGCCGCATACCGTGTCCCTCCTTCCATGGGTTCATGGACTTGGTCTAGATGTTGTTGTCTACCAAGTGGGACAAGAAATACCACACTTCTGTATTTTTAACTTAAAATGATGTGAATATAATTAATACTCTAAAATATAATTTTCCTTTTTTGCTTTGTGAATGATATCTTCTTTTAATGTTTTCGATTATTGTGAACTTATTGTCGTTTGTATCGCGTTTAAAGGAAGGACATTTCAGTCTTCAGAATTAACGATGCAGCTGGTATTGATATGACAGAGATTTGCCACAATTTGAATTGTCAGTTGTCTAACCCAACCTTTTTAAAGAAACATGCTGCTTATTATGCTTTTCCAGACCTTGGCATATATTTTAGAAATCTTAAAACCTTCAATTATGCAGCCCAATTATGTATGGAACGTTTTTCTCTTGAAATCTATTCTTCTTCCAGGCAGTGAATGCAGCACATTCTGTAATTGGAATCGATCCTATGTATTCTTGTAGACTACCTACCACTATCAACTATTGAACCAAGAATACATTTTTCAATATAACTAACATTTATGAATAATTTATGCATGGAACAGTAATTAATTTGAATTTTTTGCAAATAAAGACCTGTATAAAATTACAACATAAGTTCTTAATCAGATGCTGCACGGATTCCTAAGGAATTCGAGGGATTTACATTGTCCTTCAAAAATATTATGAAAAATCAGTAATTAAATATGATAGAATATTTTTATGTATTTTTATGCAATAAATTATATAGTTTAAATGGATGGACATTCCAGTATTCAGAATTATCGATTAAGCTGACATTGATATGACAGCATTTTGCCACAATTTCGTTTATCAGTTGTTGAAACCAGCCTTTCTAAATTAATAAAGAACCATACTATTTATATTACTATTACAGATCTTGTTATATATTGTAGAAATTCTAAAATCTTCAATTATCTTTGAAAGTATTTTCTCTTAAAATTTATTCTTTTTCTTCCCATTCTGTAATTGGAATCGATCTTATGTACTCTTCCAGGTTATCTGGCACTGTTTACTATTGAACCAAGAGTACATTTTTCAATATAACTAACATTTATGAATAATTTATGCATTGAGCAGTAATTAATTTGAAATTTTGCTAATAAGGAACTGTATAGAATAATAATATAAGTTCTTAATCAGATGCTGAAATTATTCCCAAGGTACGAGAGAATCATTAATTAAATACATTACAGATCATTAATTAAATACGATATTTTTTTCATAATATTTTAGGGAAGGAATTAAAATATTTAAAATATAAGCAATTATTAGCAGAAATATCGCTTTTTTATCCCTCAGGAATTTCATCCAAAGCAAAGTATTTGAATTAGAAAGAGTTCAGCCAATAATCATTCTGCTATGCATTTCATGTTTATTTAATGTGATTAAAATCAATTTTTTTCCTCCATTTTATTTTTTTTCAGTTTATTGTTTTTATTTTATGCATTTACAAATATCATTCTTAAAAACGAAATCCGGGAATTTCAATTTAACGATAAAAATGGCATGTTGATCACTAGGCAGATACGAGCTTGTGGAACAAATTAACATTAAGAATATGTAAAATGGAATCTTTTCTTTAAATAGTCTACTTAATGTTTTCAAAAATAATAAATTTTGATTTTGATCTAAAACAAAATTGACAATTGTAATCTAACTTGGTTTAAAATAGAATTATTTAAATGTCTAAGATTTAAGATAAGAAGATTTAAATGTTTAAAATAGAATTATTTAAATGAATTCTTAAATAAATCAAACTCATACATTGGTATACATTAAAAGTCAACAATTTGTGATTAAAATTTTGTTGTACAAGTACGTTTGA
Organism: Caerostris darwini; assembly: GCA_021605075.1. Classification (NCBI taxonomy): domain Eukaryota; kingdom Metazoa; phylum Arthropoda; class Arachnida; order Araneae; family Araneidae; genus Caerostris; species Caerostris darwini. The sequence continues at coordinate 117,634 of BPLQ01000891.1, read as the reverse complement.
TTAATTTATACGGGAGGGTATTTAAAGTAACAAAATAATTTAAAAGTTCACAAGCTGAAAGAAACAATGTAGCTTTGAATAAAAATCTTTATATAAATATACAATACTTTCTATTACGGTTTTGATCGGAAGTATTTTTCCTAATTTCTGCTTCATTTTAAAAGTTTTAACAATACATCAATTTACAATAGAAAAATTATCTTCTAAGCAAACTCAATTACATCCGTGACTTCTGCTCTTTATAAGCTACTTGGAAATCACCAAAAATATTCTTCTTTAATCTCAAATTTCCTCTAACGAGGTTTAGTAATTTTTGAATCCGTGGTAATGATGCTCGATAACCAGCACCTTCATCTGTGTTCTCAAAGTTGAAGGTTCAACGTTTTAAATCTATATTCAGACAGAAACGAAGTACTCAACTGTTAATTGAATTCGATTCATCGTACAGTGTCAGATTCTTAATATGTACCTACTAAGTACTTTTTTTTCTTTTTCTGATATCTGAAAGTAATTAGAAATTTCGTTTGTTCGATTTCTCTGAAACGTCTGGTAACACTTTTAGAACCCAAAATTACATTTGTAGTGTTTGAAGTGCGCTAGTAGAGAAATAAAAATCTTCAACAAGGTCATTTATCTTCATACTATGAAGCAAAAGAAAAAAAGAGAAAAGAAACGAAAAATAAATTTTGGAAGATAAAATGTACTTTTTTTCGTGTTATAAAACTTTGAACACTTCTTTATTTCATCTACATTATTTATGTCCACACCATGATTTAAAAAATTTTGTACTCAAATTTCTGTAGTGTATGTTGATTATATACCCAAAAGATAAATGTAAATTGGTATTATAATTAAAACTGTAACTTTTTTTAATTAAATATTTTACAATTTTTTATAATTTAAATATAATTTTATACTCTTATAGCAAAAATATTATTTAATTTAAATTTCCTTTTGAAGTAGCTTAATATAATTCAATTTATCTATAATTTTTCTTTTTATATAATGTGCTATAAGGCTTATTAAAAAATGAAGAAAATTTAATCTGATTGTTTTGATTCATAAATTTATATGTTTTCATATCCTCATAGAATTTTGTTAATAAATATGAATAATATCTTATTAATTATTGCTCCAAATTTAAATTTGCATTCAATTAAAATTAATAACGATACATTAAAATCGCTGCTATTTATGATATGTGAATTTTTAACTAAGAACTTTTTTCTTTTCTTTTTCTGATATCTGAAAGTAATTAGAAATTTCGTTTGTTCGATTTCTCTGAAACGTCTGATAAAACTTTTCCAACCCAAAGTTAAGTTTGAATGTTTAAATTACAATAGAAGCGAAATAAAAAACTTCAATAAGATCATTTATCTTCATAGTGTGAAGCAAAAAAAAAAAAATTAGAAAGATGAAATGTACTTTCTTATTGTTATAAAACTATCAAAATTTCTTTATTTCTTCTTCATTAGTTGAAAATAAGTTTTTCTCCCTAAAAATTTCTTCACGGTTTTTATTTTCTTCCCAGTGTATGTTAATTATATGCCCAAAGGATAACTGCAAATGTATATTATCATTAAAGCTGTAATTTTATTTTTATATTACAAATTAAATATTATGTAATTTTTATATTTTAAATATACTTTCTTAATCTTATAAATAGAATAATATTATATTTAATTTTCCCTTTGAAGTAACTTAATATAATTCATTTCATATATAATTTTTTTTCACGTAGTGTGGTTATAAGGCTCATTAAAAAAAAATGAAGAAAATTTAATCTGATTGTTTTTATTCATCTATATATATAATTTCATGCACTATTGGAATTTTATTGATAAATATGAATAATAACTTATTAATTATTATGGCACTACTTTACATAGTATGGATGCTTATTCAAAAAAAAAAAAAATGAAACAAAAATTAATCTGATATTTTTTTATTCATAAACGTATATATTTTATATCATAATGGAATTTTATTAATAAATATAAATAATATCTTATTAATTATTGTTCCAAATTTAAATTTGCATTAAACTAAAATTGATGACGATACATTAAAATAATTACTGTTTATGATGTATGAATTTTTATTTTATTTCATATTTTTTTGCATAGACAGTTTAAAAATTGTGCTTACTCACTAATCATACTGAAGATAAATTTCATTGTACTTAAATTTTTTTTTAAAAAATGCAAATAAACATTAAATAAAATTTCAAAAAAAATAATTAAATTTTTATTAAATAAATTAATAAAAATTAAATAAATATTGCAAATAAAATTTCTTTAATGCAAATTTTCTGAAAAAAACAAACAAACTACAATACTTAAATGAATACACTTGTATTATAGATATATCTTTTATGTAAACCATCCACGTATTAAAATTTACCTGTTGTAATCGTACCTTTAATTTGGAATGGTTGTTTTAAAACAGTTTCCCACAAATTCTGATAAAATTCTGCCACTAGTATGAGATAAATGGTTTTCAGATCATGTTATAGATGTTCATAAATGTTTATGTTTTCATGCAATAATTAAATTTTATTAATAAATATGAATATTATGTTATTAATTATTGTTCGTAAGTTAAATTGCATTGAATTTAAATTAATGATGATACATTAAAATCATCATTAATTTTAATTCATATATAAATAAATCATACATTTGTATACATCATATATAAATAAATATATAAATTATATAAAATTATATCGTAATAATACATCATAAATAATAATTTCATTTTGTTTTATATTTTATTGAATAGAAAGTTAAAATATTGTACTTAATGATTAATCATTCTGAAGCTAAATTTCCTTAGATTTTTAAATATTTTAATGCAAATTTTCTGAAAAACAATTACCACACGGTAATTGAATACATTTGTAATATAGATATATCTTTTATATAAACCAACCACTTATTAAAATTTACCTGCTGTAATCGTACCTTTATTCTGGTAGTGGTTGTTTTAAAACACTTTCCCACAAATTCTGATATCAAAATCCTGCCACTAGTATGAGATAATTGGTTTTTAGATCATGTTATAGATGTTCATAAATGTTTATGTTTCCATGCAATAATTAAATTTTAATAATAAATATGGATAATATGTTATTAATTAGTGTTCGAAATTTAAATTGCATTGAATTAAAATTAATGATGATATATTAAAATCATCATTAATTTTAGTTCATATATAAATAAATCATACATCTTTTTACATCATTTATAAATAAATATATAAATTATATAAAATTATATCATAATAATATATCATAAATAATAATTTCATTTTGTTTTATATTTTATTGAATAGAAAGTTAAAATATCGTACTTACTGATTAATCATTCTGAATCTAAATTTTCTCAGATTTTTAGATATTTTAAATACAAATTTTCTGAAAAAACAATTACCACACAGTAAATGAATACATTTTCAATCTGGATATGCCTTCTATGCAAACCAACCACATATTAAAATTTACCTTTTGTAATCGTGCCTTTATTCTGGTAGTGGTTGTTTTAAAACACTTTGCCACAAATTCTGATATCAAAATCCTGCCACTAGTATGAGATAATTGGTTTTCAGATCATGTTATAGATGTTCAATAAAGCCCCCTCTAAAACAATTCTGAACAGCTCAGAATTCAAGGGAACTGTCACTCTCAGGTGCGAAGCTCCCCCTAATCCTTTGAAGGAGAAAATGCCTTTTATCCTTTAAGCTTCTAAGACCACCATCGATTGTAAAGTAATGTTGATAACTCTACTGGTGAAATTGAGAAAGGAACCTAAAACAGTTTTCAGATATATCTACATTGTTAGGACATTCCCTATTTTGCACAGCTGGATTGATATGCTTACTGCTTTAAATTTTTTCTCAATCCCTGGGTAGCATAATGGAAATACTCTGCCAATAAATTAACAACTAGTTGGCTCTAACTTTAGTTTCTAAGGAATTTAAATAAGAATTTCAATCAATGTATATGATTATTCTGTTGTTGCCTTATTTTTTTAACATGAGATTTCATAATGTTTTACTATTATATGCCCTGAATGTCTATTTAATCTGTACGTGTATTAAATACATGATGTGTTTGTGCATTTATATCATATATGTATGCATATTAATACCACAAATGAATATTAAATACACGATGTGGGTTTGTATTAATACCATACGTGTATGTATATTAATTCCACCAATGGGTATTAAATACACGATCTGTGTGTGTATTAATACCATACGTTTATGCACATTAGTACCATAAATGATTATTAAAAACAGAATGTGTGTGTATATTAAGATCATACGTGCATGCATATTAGTACCATAAATGAGTATTAAATGTATGTGCACTAATACCATACGTGTATTACATTAATACCACAAATGAGTATTAAATACAATATCTGTGTGTGTGTATTAATAAAATACGTTTATGTATATTAATTCCACAAATTAGTATTAATTACATGATGTGTGCGTGTGTATTAATACCGTATTGTATATATATTAATACCATTCCACGATGTGTGTATTAATACCATACGTGTATGTAAATTAATATCACAAATGAGTATTAAATATACGATGTGTATGTGTATTAATACCTTACGTGTATGTGTATTATTACCTTACGTGTATGTGTATTAATATCATACGTGTATGTATATTAATACCATAAATGAGTATTGAAAACTCGGCGATGTTTATTTAATGGGAATGTATATATAATTTAAATAGGAATATTAAAGGAAATGAGGGAATATTATGTGAAAATTACTATAGCAACTGATATATTGTGATTATCTAAAATTTTGCTATTAAAGATTATTTGCAAAATTATTAATCTTTCAGTAGGTACTGCTTAGTTACATACAAAATAAGACATTTGTTTATTTAAATTATAAATTATAACATAAAATATGTTAATTTATAACATAAGTTATGTTTGAATGTATTTTACTAGATTAATAATACATAAATCAGAAAGAAATTAAAATTTAAAAAATACTGTTTTGTATAAAATAGTAAATACTTTATTATATGTGCATGCCCATGCGTATGTTTATCTGTATGTTTATGGATAGACATGTGTGTGTATTCTACTCTGTAAGTGTATGTGCATATGTGCAGGTATAATACTGTGCAAATGTAGGTGCATAATATCAAATACTTAATTTCATATTAAGTTACTCACATTATAAGCAGAACACTAATTATATTTGTTTTATACATATTATATAAAACCAATTAAATATATAGAATTAAAGTTGAATTAAGTTATTGATAATTAAATTTATAAAATAATGTTTTTTTAAAATATTCATTAATTATGTAATGTTATAATTAATGAGCTAAATGAGCTTAGATGTCCATAAAAAGAATGCTTAATCATTCTGATGTAAAAGTTCAATTTTTCATCTTTTCAAATTCTTTATGGTCAGATGCAGATGACACTTTATTTTAAAGTTTACAGTTTGACAGTTAATAAACAAATAAAAATAATTTTGGGGTTTCCCTTTAAATATTTTATGTTCTTTCAGCTAACGATATGAGGTTTATTTTAATGTAAATTTTCAATATAGGACAGTTTTCCACAAATATTCAAAATTCAGTTGTTCAAATATTCTATTGCTGGGAAATATAAGTTTCAAAATATTTCTATAATAATAAAAATTATTATTAATTGCATGAATTAGTTTAGATGTTCTTAAGAAGAAAGTTTTATCACTGTCGTTTAAAAGACCCATTTTTCATCGTTCATATTCTTTATGGTCAAATGCAGATGGCGAATTATTTTAAAGTGTAGAGTTAAGCAATTAATTTAAAAAAAGAAATAGTGCCTTCTTTTGTAATTTTTTTATACTTGTTCAGTTAAGTTTTTTTCAAGGGTATGTATGGACTTTTTTATTATAAATCTACAATGTAGCTATTTTTTTCCACTAATACTCGAAATTCAGTAGTTAAAATATACTTTTTTTTCTTGAGATACAAATAAAATTTTAAAAATATTCATACAATATTTAATAATATTATTAATTACATAAATTACCTTAAATGTTGAGAATAAAACTTAATCACTGTCGTTTAAAAAACTAATTTTTCATCTTCCATATTTTTTATGGTCAAATGCAGATGGCTTATTATTTTAAAGTTTATAGTTTTGTAATTAGTATGAAAAAAAGAAATGTTGCCTTCTTTTAAAAAAAATTATACATTTTCAGCTAAGTGTTTTTAAAGGGTATGAATGGACTATTTTATTATAAATCTACGATGTAACAAATAAATTTTTGAAAATATTCATAAAATATTTAATATTATTATTAATTACACAAATTAGCTTAAATGTTCATGAAAAGAAAACTTAATCACTGTGATTTAAAAATCTAATATAATAGTATACATATTCGATTAAGATTTAAAAAAAGTTATTTCCGTAATAAAAATACTGTGGATTTTTTTTAAATTTAATTTGAAGTTATCAAGTTTAAATACTAATATTTCTACCAATATCCAAAATTCAGTCGTTCAATATTTTTTTCTAAGAAATAAAATAAAATTTTCAAAATATTCTTATAATTTTTTTTTTTTTTTTTTTTTTTTACTTTTATCAACTAACAAAAGATCATCAAAATATAAAATAAATCGTTACACATAAAACTTAAGATTTTCATGGTTTTGGGTGAAAAATTAAATGTTATTTGGAATTTAATAAAACTTTTCTTTTGATCAATTTCAAGAAAATTTAGATATGAAACAATAACATATTATTTAAAAACAAAATAATAATCATTTATATATTTTATGCTAAATGAAATAGTGAACATTTGAACTAATACGATATTTATATTTATTAATACAAGTTAAACACATTAAGTTATTTTACAAATATCTTTGGTGTAATAACAGAATAAATGCATTTGAAATTCTAAACTTAATATAAAATATTATCAAAAGAAATACATAAACATACAGAAATACATACATATGTCTAAATAAGGTTTAAATGCCATTAATTATTTCAAATGGCTATAAAATATTAGAATAATACTTGTTTATTTTCTCTTTAATATGAATGAAGTAATAATTTTTCGAATGAAGTTTGTCTATTTTCTAAGAATTTATCTGATATACTATAGCACATTAATATATATCATTATTTATAAATAAAAACCTATATCTAAATTACAAAATGATTAAACTAATAGATTAAAGCTAAAGACTATATTGCAGTAAGATTCTTTAATTTCTTCTTTACAATATGATGAAGTATTGAAGTATCTGAATTTATCAATATATAGATTTTAAGGAATCTAACAGCTTCAGGTTATTGAATAAAAATGAACACAAAATTGATTTTGACATCCTATTTTGTATGATGGATAGCTTGAAAATATCAGCACAATTTTATAGCGTAATAACTCCTCTTTCTTAAATGTACAAAAAAAATTTTCCTTACACATTGTTTACTATATTCATAACGAAAATTGTACATCGTCTTTTTTATCAGGAATCTTATGTTTGCTATAAACATCTATCCATTCTAAAAATATTCACTTGACAGAAAATGTAATAAAATATTAAGATTTTCTATATTTCAGGAATATGTTTTTGTATTAGTTAAAGTTGATTTTTAAGATGCTTGACAAAATTCAAACATTTATTATTATTTAAGAAATGATCAAATACAAATTATTAACGGCATATATCATTCTGTTCACAGCTACAGCCTTAAAACTTGTAGTATATAGTATGTATTCAGCTATATCTAGTTTATCCATGAACAGCTTGTTACACTGAATCTATTTTGGACACCATAATTGGTATAAATAATAGCAAGGAAGAATCATCTAACTGCTATCACAATCTTGATGATGACACTGTGATTTTTCATTTATGATTTGATACAGCTTGCTACACTACATCGATATTTGACACATTAATTGGTATAAATGCTAGGATCATTTAGAAATTAACAGTTTTTACACACTTAGTGATGACACTAGGATTTTTCAACTTATGGTTCGATACTTCGATACCACTAGGCTTTTTCAGTTAGAAACACCAACGCACTAAAACCCCAACAGGTACGATGTTCAAAATAATGATACTAATTGTATGAGCTAGCATTTTATTTAATAAAAAAAAAGATTTTTTAAAGTATTGTTTACTTATTTTTGGTAACAATATATTCATTAAACTTGCTTCACTACATTTATAATGTGGCACTATAATTGGTATAAATGCTGTAGTAAGGGAGGATTATCCGTAAATTAACGAAATTTCACATTCTTGATGATGACACTATGAGTTTTCGACTTATGTTTCGATACAGCTTACTACAATATATTACTTATTTGACACCATATTATTGTATCGATTATACGATATATTAATTATTTGACACCATATTATTGTATAGATTATACAATATATTAATTATTTGACACCTACAGTTATTTGACACCATAATTTGTATAAATGCTCATAAGTGAGAATCATTTGAAAAATTAACACAAAATTAACAGCTTTCACATACTTTATTATGACACTATGAGTTTTTGAGTTATGGTTCATTATCACAAGGTAGGTTTCAAATAAAGCTTTTTCAGTTAGAAACTGCAACGCACTAAAACCTGTGCAAACACAATGTTCGAAGTAATGATACCAATTATATAAGCTAATATTTTATTTATAAGAATATTTTTGAATTTTTTTTTAAATTTGATAGTATTATTTGTTTATTTTTGTTAAAAGTATTTATATATTTGTTAACAATAAATTCATTAAACTATACAATTGTTTAGTCTCAATGATATTAATCTAGGATTTTCAAGATGATGAACATATGATGATTTAGTATTGTGAAAATTGAACTTACTAAATCATTTAAAAATTATTTTTTAAATTTTATAATTTCATATATTTTTTTTTCAATAAACATTATACTAAAACTTTTCAACATTTGAGTTTTATTACTAAACATAAATAATGACAACAAAATAAATTATATTGCTTTTATATATGCTGTATTCTGAGAATATAATTCGACATTTGTAAATAGTTGAAATGCTTCTTTAAATATTTTATATATATTTAAACGTGTTTTATAATGTTTTACATAAGTTTACATTGATGTTAAATTTCATATTTATCTAACATTACAATTTTTAAAAAAAACAATATTTAATTCTCAAATAACTCTTTAATATTTAATTCTCCCAACTGCTATGTCAATCTTCAAAATATTTGTTTACGAAAAAAACAAACCACCAATAGTACTACACAATTAGTTGAGTAGATACTAAACAATTAGTTGCTCATATATTGCTATATTGATGAAACCAGATTTCCACTCTCCCAAACTTGCGCAATGAAATTAAGACTTGGCTAATGACCTTGTTTAGAATTTGGAGATGAGCATTCCCTTTCTACAGAGTGGATTTACATTGATTGGAATACTTCAATTTGCAATGGTCATTCTAGAGTACTCTGGGAAATATTTGGTCCATTGATTGATTAGTGAATTTAACAATGTCATATGAGTATAGAGCAAAATAAAAATTAATTGGAAATAGATAGGTCCGTTCTAATTTTCGAAATACATATTTCCTTTTTAGATATTTATAACTTGAATTGTTAATAATAACTAATATAAGTAATTGAGAAATGTCATTATGGTAGATTAGACAAATTTTGATAATTATCTGATTAATTAAGATTAAAATTCTTAAGAAAAAAAGAAGCAGGATGGCATTCAATTATATGAAGAGTTTCATGTTACAACTAATAATTTTAATATATATGTATTGATCTATATCTATTGATATTGATCTATAGATAATAGTGTATTTCTTGACATTTGTGAAAGAAAGAAAAATATTTCTTAACGCTTTTAATGAAAAATATATCAGTTAGTGATGCATTTTTTCTTTAAAAGTGTTAAAAAAAATATTTTCTTTTATTTCACAAATTTTCTAATTAATTGATGTCATTTGTTTCTATTTTGTTCTTTGTATTTCTTTAATATCTGTTGTCATGTAAACTTGCCATTGGAAAGAAATAAAAAAAAAATATCATTTAATCTTAAATCATGTCTTGCAAAGAATTTGTTTGTGATATAAAGATTATTAATTTAAATATTAAATTTTAAATATTTGTAAATCAATTAAATAACATATGGTTAACATTGAAAGAAATTAATTTATATATGGTTTATATTAAATTTCCTTTATTTTTCTTTAAAACTAATTAATAATAGAGAGTTTTTGCATACCGTACGTTAGTTACCGTAGGACGTCCGTTAGCTTTTTCTCCCTAGCGCGCATGCTCATAGGAAATTATGTTTCCTATGAGCATGCGCGCTAGGGAGAAAAAGCTAACGGACGTCCTACGGTAACTAACGTACGGTATGCAAAAACTCTCTATTTCCTATAATATGTCCATTATTTTACCTAAATTTATGTACAAAAATGTTTTCCACCAACAACAGTATTATACCACCACCAACTATGGCTCTTCAAAATTAAATCCTCTTGCAATATTAATATTGTACATGTTATGTTATGTTGCATATTTGTTTACGAAAAAAATATTGTCTTGAATATCTATAGCTTGCGCAACTTTCATTTCTAAGAATTTTTTGAATTATTAACTTTTTTTAATAAAAAAAAAAGCACAGAAAAACAAAGTGAATAAAATGATAGCACATAATCTTAATAAATTTCAGTACCTAGGGATCAAGGAACAACAATATTTTCTTAAACATTATGGCGTACTGGGAATTGTTTCTGCCAACCATTTATTCGATGCTTTGGTGGGATCATCCAGATCTATGCGCGGTGGAATCTTTTCATCCTAAAGAAAGAGCAGTGTTTAGAATGAGGGGGATTTCACGAGAAGAGTTACTTTGCCCCAGTGCATTTATTTCCGGAGGGAATTTGATGTCTGAGGTGAAAAAGGAAACTCTACGTGACTGGAAACATACGAACCGGTATATAAATGTGAGAGGTTAACGATTTTTATTTATTTCATTGTTTTCTTCAAATGTTGCAGACAAAAGATGAAATCCCATGGATTTGTCATTTTCGATTGTCGTTTCTTTCTGACATTATAAGATCCAAGTTCAATAAATTATATTCAAGAGAATCCTTGAGTATTTTGCAATTTACCAGATTTTTTTTAATCAAAGGATAGGATTATGCCTTACAAAACATTAATTTTTAACCTATTTTTAGTAGATTTTGATTTCATCCATTTCTTTCTTTTTAAATCTAAAGCACTAGTTCTAAATATCTGAGTGAGTGTCAACTACCAAGGCGTCAATGTAACGATCAATTAGGGAGGGGGGTTATAATATAACATCTATAAAACAATTTATAAATGTTTTTAATAGATGTACTATAAGGAGCAATTATTTTCCAGAAAAATGCCAATTATAAACAAACAACCCTTTGACAGGCCTTAAGTATTGGTCTTGATGTCTTAGGTCAAAAGAGACACTGTACGTGACTGGAAACATATGAACCGGCATATAAATGTGAGAGGTTAACGATTTTTATTTATTTCATTGTTTTCACAAATGTTGCAGAGAAAATATGAAACCCCATAGATTTGTCATTTTTGATTCTCTTTTCTTTCTGACATTATGATATCCACGTTCAATAAATTATCTTCAAAAGAATCCTTGAGTACTTCCAATTTGCCAAAAGTTTTATCAAAGGATGGGATTATGCCTTACAAAACATCAATTTTTGACCATCTCTTATTAGGTTTTGATTTTATCTATTTCTTTTTTAAAATCTAAAGCACTGGTTCTAAAAAATGAAAATGTCCAAGTGAGTGACAACTTCCTATTCGGTAATGGAACAATCAATAAGATTAGGAGGCTATAGTAACTAGACATAAAACATAAAGAAAGAAGAACAGATAGGAATATTTAGAAAATAACTTTTTTTTTGAATATATATGTACTATAAGAAATTATTTTTCGTGAAAAAATGCAAATTACAAAAACCAACGACCAGTTCTTTTTGACAGGTCTTAAGTATTGGTCTTGAAGTCTGAGGTGAAAAAGAAACTATACGTGACTGATTGAGTTTTAAACAATTTTTGATTTAATCTATTTCTTTATTTTTAAATCTAAAGCTCTGGTTCTGAATGTCTAAGTGAGTGACAACTTCCTAGGCTTCAATGGAACGTTCAATAAGGGAAGGAGGTTATAATAGTCTTGGCGATATTTGAGAGGCGTTTAATAAAAATAAGGTTCCGGGTGTAGGCATGAAGGAAGAAGAGCAGAGAAGGATATTTAGAAAAAAAACTATTATAAACATTTTAATAGGATCCATAGGATTTAATATACAATAAGGATTCATTGTTTTCCAGAAAAACGCAAATTATAAATGACCAGTTCCTGTTGACATGTCTAAAGTACTGGTAGACGAACAATAATATATGCGTGTTAACTTTTTTTTGGTATAATATACATAGGTGTATCATTTGATATACTATATATAGGTGTATCAATTGTTATACTATGCATAGGCATATTAATACTATACAAAGGTGAATCCTTTGGTATACTATATATAGGTGCATCATTTGTTATACTATACATAGGTATATTAATGCTATACATAGTTATAACATACAAATGATGATAGCTAGATTATATAATATGTACAACTTTTATTTGCATATTATTTTATTCTTTTGTCTTCTATTTTCTTTGTGACATTATGAAATATAGTTGAACTTGTTCAATAAATAATCTTTAAAAGAATCCTTTTAATTCCAATTTGCCAGAAGTTTTATAAAAAAATAGGATTATGCCTTACAAATTTTTAAATTTTGACCGTTTTTCAGTAGGTTTTGATTTTATCTATTTTTTTTATCTAAAGCACTGGTTCTAAATGTCTAAGTGAGTGACAACTCCCTAGGCGGCAATGGAACGATTAATAACGGAAAGGGGGTTATAGTAGTTAGAATACATTTGAGAGACGTTTGACAAAACTAAAGGGCCGGATAGCCGGGTAATATAGCCAAACCATAAAGAAATAAAAGAAGATTTAGAAAAAGCTATTTGTAAATGTTTTAACAGTTATGGGCTGTAGGGAACCATTATTTTCCAGAAAGTGCAAATTATAAATGATTAGCGACCAGTTCCTTTTGATAGGTTTAGACTAACAAGATTAAATGCGTGTAATGACCTTTTGGTAAATTTATACAGTGTATCATTTAGTATACTATATATTGGTATACTATACATAGGTGTAACATGAAAATGATGATAGATAGAGTATATAATATGTATAACTTTTATTTGCATATTATGTACAAATTGTTTTAATTTAAGTTCCTCAACTGTCATTCATTAGAGTTTGAATTGAAATATTTACATCTTTATTTATTAAGTTTAAAGTAGATTTCCAAAGGAGTTCTGAGTAATTCTTTTTTAAGAAATAGGGACAGTAGGACAAATGAATTTTGATGTAAATAATCAATATTGCACAGTAATGACAAATTTTAGTATAGTAAATGTACAACAACGTATTATTGTTTTTGTTTCCATAATTTCATGAAACTATTTTTATTGTAAATTATAGATATAGAAAAAAAAACTTCTTTGGAGAAGAATTTATTATACTGCACAAGAAATATATATTTTAAATTAAATTAAAGGGTTTTTATATATCAATACAAATATATGTATTTTATAAAAAATATATAGGTAAAATGAGACGTTAAACAATTAATAACATATTCTAATTTAGACATATTTTGTATTAAGGGACAAGACTGAAGAAATGACAAGATTTTCAAATGGCAGTAAAAACAGAAATATGAGTCGAAAAGGATGGTAATTTTTTTTTAAAGAAAAAATAAAATATGGAAAAGAAGGTGATATAAAAAGAATTTATCAAATTTTAAATAGAAAAATGCCCCAAACTAAACATTATATCCATTGAAAATAATCAACAAACATCTGTATCAAAGTATGCACTTGTTGATATAGCTTTTTATATAAGTATGCAGAGCTAATTAGAAATATATACATTTCATGTTATACAATTCCTTTAACTATCCATTTAGTACAGTAAAGGTCGTAAATACATGACAATCCATTAACAGAAGTATGGCATAGAAATCAAACTTTTGCCCTTACTTTAAAATTGCAAAACCTAGGATCAAAGTCATACAGGAAGTTTTAAATCTGAATATAATAAAAAAATATTACATAAATGAATCAATAATATTTCTGAGGTATGAAATATAATAGTCATATTTTGTCTATAACATATCTGATATATCTCTAGATCAATGTAAATACATATAAATTTCATAATTTCGTTTCTATACCATCTTATAAAATATTCTATGAAATATATCCTGCAATCTTTCATAATATAACCAGCTACGAACATAGAAACAAAAGTATTAGGATGATATAAAAAGAACGAACATGCAAAAAATCGCATGGAATAAACATCTAAATCATGAAAGTTTAAATCCAATAGAGAATATCTGGGAACACCCAGATCAGAGTGTTAAGGAAAAGTTGTTGAATAAAAAGTAGTGAATTGCAGGAAAATTTTATTTCTGGAATGGCGAAAGTTATAGCTTACTTATTTAAATAACTTGAGGATATATCTTCCAATAAGAATGAAACTATTATTTTTTTATTTATTAATGAGGCAATTTATAATAATTGAAGAAAAATAAATGAAGATATTAAAAGTTTCGTTTCGGTCTTTTATAAATTTCTATAAATTCATTATATATATCTGACATTTTATTACTAATGTATATTGCAAAACAAAAATTATAAAGATTTTAAGAATAATTAAATGATAAAAGATCAGAATGCTAACAAAGTACTATTATTTAACTAATTCCAATTCAAGAAACATTCTTAGACAGCAAAACAACTTTCTGATTTAATCAGAAAATTAATATTGATTCATATAGGAAACTTTAATATAATATGATGTTAAAAAAATTAACTAAATGTTATATAAATGCAACACAATTTAAATCTCTCTATATAATATAATAAGATATCAGAAAATATCTTTCTAACATGCCATAGATTTGACTCTTATCTCTCTGTAAAATTTATTTTTGTATTTTAAATTTATATAAAATATTATAAATTACCTTTGGCATAAAAAATCGTTTATTCATTCGAATAGGTGCTAAAAACCGTTCATGGAAAAAAGTAAAAGCTTAAAAGCTTTTTCCAAGAACCATTACGTAAAATGTTCGTGACACATTTGTATAGAAATAGTATTTGTAATGCAAAATGCAAGTCAATATTGATTTGCTGAAATGTGCTATAGTTATTGAATCTTCTAAACCTTCACAATATGGATTGTGATAAAAACGTTTAAAAGACGTTGAATTTCAACCATTTTATCCTTTTTGTCAATGAAACAACGGCAAAATAGCTTAAACCATTTTACTCAGTTAATATTTAACGAGTTAAAGCTACTGAAAATATCTATCTTTCTAAATATATCATTTTTCCATCCATACTAACAGTTTCTGAAATTTATATTTGGCAGTCAATTTCTAAATTACATTTATGAAATGTAAGTTTGAAAAAATGCAAATTTCAGTAGCTTTAATGCAAATTTGCAAATTTTGTAAACATAGCTAAGAATTATATGTTCAAGTTCTATAAATCACAATTTTTATTAAATAGAGTGTGAAAATTTCTATAATGTAATATATATATGATAAGAAATTGAACACAATACAAATGAAATTATTTCAAATTTGAATAAAGGTGTATTAAATACTAACCTTTCATTATATATTGGTTTTCATAACTTTTTATTCTGTTTAAAATTCTTATTTTTTTAGTTAAGAATTTTAAATGGTAAATTACTCAGCAACATTGATTTGTATTTATTACTATGGCTATTTAAAAAATTTATTTCAATTTCTTTCCAGTTTTACTGCATCTTTGTTATCTTTAAAAATTTTAACTTATCAAACATTGCTTGTAGATTATAGGCATCAGGAATTCTACGAGATGGTAATGGCGAGATCTATTAACTCGGTAACTTTTTAAACATGACTATTAATTTGTTTGTATATTCCTTTAGAGTTCAAATATATATTTGTTTTCTAATACGTCATTTATCATAATTTTTTTTTTATTTCTATTTTTATTTAAACATTTTTTTGTTAGTTAACGGCCAATAAAATGCCATCAAATTTTTTATTATGTAATAATTTTTAAATAAAATAAAAAAAAGGTCTAAATTTTTTATTTAATATACGTAAACTATTAAACTACCGAAAAAAGAGGACAGTAAGTTGGACTCAAGTTTCAAAAGATTATAAAAGAATGTTTTCTAATGCGTCAATTATCAAAGGTTTTTTTTTTTTTTCGAATAAAATTTTTATTTATATTATTGTTTACAATATTTTTCTTAGTTAAACGTCGAATAAAATTTCCTCACATATTTTATTATGTAAGCATTTTTTACCAGAATTTAAAAAAGATCTAACTTTTTTATTTAATATAACTTAAACTATTAAACTACCAAAAAAAAAAAGCACAGTAAGTTAGATCAAGTTTCAAAAGGTTATAAAAGAATGTCCCTTTGACTTTGACAAAGAATTCCGTGAGAAGTCACACATTGTGCCAAAGAACGAACGTCCTTTGTCCAAATAATGACACTATCCTCCCTTCAGCATTTTTTCTGTCGGTTGATTGGACATACTATTTGTCCTTTACCTGTCAATTCTATGACAATTACCACGCCATAGCCTACTTTTGCAATAATGGACGAGATTTAAGATACTATTATTTAATAAAACTGATGGAAAAAAAGAAAGATTCTAAGTTTGAAATATTTAAATGTAATTGATTTTACTTTATAAAGTTTAATAAATTTTAATTAAATTGTAATTTTTTTGTACATCTATAAAAAAAAGAAAACGAAAGAGTTGTCAATATAAATACATTATAGATTATTTAAATTACGTATGATGCTTGTTTTTTGTGTTGGACATACTGTTTGTCATTTGTCTGTCACTACAATGACAATTACCATGCCAGAGCCTACTTATTCATTAATGAACGAGTTTTAAAAAAATTATTATTTAAGAACTCTAATAAAATTGAAAGAAAAAAAAATTAAGCTTTAAATATTTAAAATTAATTAATTTTACTTTGTTAAGTTTAATAAATTTTAATTAAATCGTAATTTTAGTACATCTATAAAAGGAACGAAATAATTGTAATATAAATACATAACAGATTATTTAAAATATGTATGATTCCATTTTTTGTACATCAAGGCATCTGTTAGCAAATGTACCGTGCAATCCAATGACGAAGAAATGATGTTATGAGGAAATCCTTTTAATGGTAATTGCAATACCATTTGCGTGTCGTTTATCAGAAAGCACAGAAATCAATTATCAGATAGCATAACTGCTAAAGCGCTGTCATAATTTGAATGGAACCTATGCATTTCTGGAATCAGTAAATTAAGTGATTTGAACACAAGCTACCACCTGATTCAAAGATATCTGTAAGACATCAGTAAGTAACTTTACCACTAAGCCACAAATGAGTTATGTGAATGCATTAAATGAAATGAAATGAAATGAAATGAAATAATAAATAGATATTATAATTAATCCAACATAATCATATATATACACACATAACTATAATTATATATCCATTAGATGGAATAAAAGTTATTCAAAAGTAAAAAAAAAAAAAAAAAAAAATGCGCAACAGTCATATGGTGGGCCAAGGTCATCTGCTTTCTGTCAGATTCCGAAACCTGAGACGTTTATTTGCATTTTTTGTGGGAGATTGGTTTGGTTTGGTTTGTCACTCTACGGTCATTTTGTGCACGCTTTAGGCTAATTAGACAGGGGCCTACTGTTTAATGTTGATTAAAAAACGCTAACAAACATCCATGCCACCGACAGGATTCGAATATAAAGCCTGTAAAACCAGATAATTTGCCATCAGACCACTCTTGCAGTGCGTAAGAGGAAGCACTGTTACACATTAATATATAATTTAATATGTTTCTTAAATCTTCACAAAATAAAATTTGAATTCATCCCACCGATGCTGTTGGCTGTTGAATCAATGCAGAAGATATAAAGAATTGAACGATATAAAGTATACACTTTTATCACAGATGTAATTAAAAAAAGGTTTAAAAATTGTTGTATGCTATATAAGTTAATTCAAGTCACCTATAATTTTATAGATATTATAAGCATTATAATAAATGAAGAAAAATAAATTTATAATTCTTATTTGCATTATAGAGCTGAAATTATTTCCTATGAAGAGTAGGTGCTTGTAGAATTCAAATTCAAGTGTTGTTCAGATTCGTTTCAAATAAAACGTTTTAAAGTTAATAAATTCTATTTCACCACTTCTAAATGGGCTATCTTTTAAAGATACTGATGAAATAAATTGATTTAATATATCCTTTAAAGATACTGATGAAATAAATTGATTTAATATAACTTAACAAAGCTTAACAATGGCTGCAAAATCTTTTCAAAACTATTTTTATAGATAAATTATTCCAGTTACTTCGACACTTAAACTATTAGTAGTCGTCTGCGCGGCTTCACTGAGGACACAGTTCTCTGTCATATATTTTCACTAAAATTGATAAATGAAGTGTTAATAAGGACCTATTGTCTATTTTGACAATGACACACACTTGGTAGTTCTTTGAAATCGCTCGTCAGTGCACTATCTACGTCAAGCTCGCAGTTGCAGTTAGATAAAATGACTCTTTGAATTTCACTTTAACAACTGACATTGACGATGGAATTATTAATATTAATTTTAAAGAATAGAATTATGTAATGGATTTAATTAAAATTATTCGTCATTTGTATAAACAAAATTTAAATACCCACTTATTCAAATTATTATTTTTTGAATCTTGGAATAATTTATTTATTTTGAAGTGTAATTTCAGTTTAGATGGAAATATTTTACTTGAAGTGAAGTGAATTTATTTTATTTGAAGTGAACATATTTTACAAGGAAATTTGAAATAGGTGAAATATAGAAGAGTAAAAGATACTGTAGAAAACTTTTAACTTCTGAAAAAGATATATTAATTATGAGAAAAAATTAAAAATATTATATTTGTATATTAAATTTATTAAATATAAAAAAAAGTTAGAAATATTCGTTACATTTAGTATTGTGTATTAATGTACTGACGCTTATCACAGATGTAATTAAACAAATTTATATTAAAAATACTTGTTGTATATTATTTTATTTAAAAAATTGAAGAAAAATTTATAATTTAAATGAAATCACTCATTATTTTATAAAACTTGAAAACGTTGCAATTAAGGAAGAAAAATAAATTTATAATTATTACATACATTATAGAGTTAAAATTATTTGCTTTTAACAATTTCCTATAATTAGTAGATGCTTGCAGAATTCAAATACAAGTGTCGTTTGTATTCGTTTAAAAAAAATAAACAAATATTCATTTATTAAAATTATTATTATTTGAAGCTTGAAGTAATTTATATATTTTCAAGTGTAATTTTAGTTTAATGGAAATATTTTGAAGTGAAAATATTTTATTTAAAGTGAAGTTCATTAATATTTTATTTGAAGGGAAGCGAATTTATTGTTTGAAGTGTAGATAATTTTTTTTGAAGTGAATTTATTTTATTTGAATTAAATTTCAAACTCCTTACTGCTAAAAAATATTTATTTAATATTTTAAAAACACTAAAAATTGTAAAAAAAATGAAAATTAAAAAATTTATTTATTTAATAGGAATAAAGACAAATAATTTCAATAAATTGAAATTATAATCCAAAATTATAAATTTTCAAATAAAATTTGTTGATCACAAAAAAATTGTGTAGAAATAATACTAAATATTTTTTAAGAAAAAAAAATTAATCAATACAAATAAAAAACGAATGAAATTTTTTCTGCATTTTTACAATTACTAAAACTGTAACAACTTATTTTGAATGCATTAATTAATATATATATTTATGGAAGTTTACTATAAATATTATAATTATTCCCTTAATATATATTTCTTTTTTAAAAACTTTTTTATTTGATGAAAATAAAATTATGACACAATTTATAATATTTTTATCTATCAGAAAAATATATAGCTTTAGAAAATAATAATGTAAAGTAAATAAGTTTTTTTAAAGTTTGATATTTTACTTAGTACAACATTGTATTTTCCAAATAAATCTATATATTTTGAAACAAACATCATTCGATGTTCTGCTTAAAAATGGTACAGTAAATTACAAAGTTTTTAAAATATGTTTCACACTAAATGAGTGATGAAAAAATTATAAAATAAATTTAAAAATTGTTAACACTATTTTATATTACAAAACCTTCAGTGAAAATAAAACATATCTTTATAATTAATTATGCATTTTTAGTCAGTTTTAAAAACTCCAACGACTATGTTGAGCCGATGAGGTTTCAATTACAATGGTACTAAAATTTCTATGTTGCACTTATAAACTAGGTAATTACAGTACCAACATAAGTTTTTGTTATTTTATATGTATGTGAATTTTAAACCATTAAAAACTGTTCATCTGAATAATACCATTAAATGAAGACATTATGTATCACATATTTATTTATTGATTTTTTTTTAGAATCTGACAGAAAAATGTAAAATTAAGAAATTTCAACGTAAGAGATTTTTTAAGTTTAATTAAAATGAAGAATTTAATTTTATAAAATTTCAATATTCTCCAAAATAAATCGATAGTTTTTGTGATCGATCAATAGCTTTTCAATCAGTATCAATAAATCGATAGATCTTCAATTGGTATTATAAATATTACAGCATTCAAATATATCTTAGTGATGGAAATTAATTTTTTGCCGATGTCATCCTATCATAAATAATATAATATTGTTATATCATAGTAATAATCGTTATGTAATAATAATATTGGGTACTTACGTATTAACGATACCTTGGCGACAGACTTGGCGGTTTTTAAGTGGCGGCAATCTAACAGTCGCAGATTTGCTGAGTTTTGATGCCATTTTGTAGTGCTACGAAAATGCGTATTTTGGATTTGCCAGAAACTGAACAAGATGCAATTTTATTTTTTCAGGAGCGAAATATTTTAAGAAAACAACGAAAATGTCCCAATTAGACTGTTTTGAATCCATGTTAAACTCTATATCGGCCTGTTTTCCTACTTTGTGTTTAAATAAAGTGTTTGAATTTTGAAAGCTTTTGATTTTAAATGAAGTGTTTAAATAAAAATAAAGTGTTTTGAATTTTGAAAGCGTTTTGATTTTAAATGAAGTGTTTTATATATTTTATTATTTAGAACAAAAATTTTTGAAAGCGTTTTGATTTTAAATGAAGTGTTTTATATATTTTATTATTTGGAACAAAAATTTTATGTGTAGATTGGCGCCACTTAAACACTGCCAAATCTGTAACTGCGGTTGGCGCGTGTGCTCTTTATTGGCGCAACTGTCGCCAAGGTATCATTAATACGAAAGTACCTAATATTGATATTCCATGTATTGAATAATATTGATATTCCATGTACATTATTATATAAATAATAAACATTATGTGTGACCAACTTTTATTATGCTTTTAATAATAATATGCGAATCACTTACTTTGTATGAAGGTGCTGAACTTGCACATGAATGCTCCAAGAGAAAAGACTTGCGTCACCGTGGCAAAAGTTTGATTTCCCATGCAGAATATGCAAATCAACGCATCTGCAACCGCCAGGTTAGCTACATAATAATTAATAGTCGTTCGCATGGATCTGTTAAGAGCCACTGTTAGGACTACACTTATGTTGCCGATCAATCCACCAATGATAATGACAATGTATGCAATGAACTTTACATAATCACTGGTTTCCATAACTTTGAAGAAGTGTTTTGCAAACGGATAACTCATATTACTCAGATATAGTGCCAAGTTTATTTCTTCAATCACAAACACTTCTTGACAAAGCGTATCGTTTATAGATGCCATTTTTAATTCTGTGATAAATTCAGTGCATGTATGTATATTTATTCAAAGTAAATTAGAATGCTTTCTTAAAAGAGTACTAAAAATTTGCTTTTATTTGCTTGTCCTTTTTTTACATTGATTGTCACTAGATTAAGAATGTTCCATTTCTGTTTTCCATTTTCGCAAAATGTGTGTAACTACTATCTGAACACGAAAGAAAATACATCCTAAGACTATATTTAGAAGTGGATTTAAATAAATAAATTGTGCTTCAAAAAGAGTTAATAATGTGTAAAGTTACCGGAACACATGATATGGTTTTTCTTCTGGAAATCTTGAAGTGTTGATCTTGTCTGCTGGACGCTTTGTTGATATCGTAAACTGAAAAGGAAATAAATGAATTAGTCACTAATTATTTTACTTTTAAACTTTAATATTAATAACGAATAAAATCTATTTCTAGAAAAAATCTAAATTTTTTTCTGCAATTAGAATTAAATATAGGTTGTAGGTTTACGAATTTTATTGATTTATAAACAAATGAATACTTTAGAGGAACATTAAAATATTTTAATAAATATAGAACTATGTAGGCTTTAACCTCTTAAAGATGCATATTATGTTATTTTACTTAATCAAAATAATTTCCTTTAATTTTTCTAAAATTTATTTTCTTATTATTAATTTTAATGCCATTTTTCTGAACAACTTTCTTTGAAGTACGATTTGTAAAATAAAAAAAAACAATTTTTTATAATTTAGGTATTGTATTTCAATTTAGATCGTATCGATAAATAATTCTATATAAAATATTATCAAAATATTAAAAATTAATAATAAAAATGTTAGTGATTAAAATATATATCTTAAAATAAAGTCATAAAGCTGAACTTAAAGAATTTTGAAAAACTTAATGAAAACTTTTTTTTATGTTTTTTATAAAGATCAGAATTATTTTTGAATTATAAGCATAATTCAGAAATATCAAATTTTAATTATAATTTTAACTACTATAAGCTATTTTAGTGATAAATTTGAGATCTTTAAATTTCCATTTAATAATTTAAAATTAACTATCAAGTTTAATTTACGTGTTTTTTGTTTTCTACAAATAATAGAAATTTATTTTAATTGAAAATTGCATTTTTATAAATCAGACAGTTGGTTTCCTTGCTGAAATATATTATCATTTTAAATATCTAGATGTATTTGATACTTTTCAATTTACTAAAAAAATTTGAAAATAAATTTTTATAATTTGCCATTAGTCTATTAAAAGTCTTTGAAAATAAATTTTATATAAATTTACAAACTCTAATAAAACACATTAACTTTGACATTTATAGTTTGGATATAAAACGAGATCATTCATTTGCCAATCAGAATGATAAATATTTCCTGCTTATATGGGCGAGAAAACGGTAGACCTAATGACCTCTAAAGACATTCATTCTCATTTGTGTTCAAACCGCTAGGTCAACACATCTTAATCTTCTCTATAATGTATCCTTGTGAACATTTATGTTGTGTTTCTGTAAGCTTGTTTGCTTTGCTAAATCATTTTTATATTGCTATCAAATGCACGCGGAAATCTGCAAATTTATTGTGTTACATGTTTTTATTTATATACTGAAAATATTTCTGCCAATATTTTTTAGTGGCAAGATTTTTGTTTAACGTTTTTTGTTAAAAGTTATTGCAATTTTTTATAATTTTTATATTTACATAAGTGGGTTTATGATTTGAAATAAAATAAAAAAAAATTATATTCTTTTATTACGAAATTTCGACCATCCTTAAAAAAAAAGCATGATAGATAATTAATTTATCTGAATTTTCAACATTTACTGACAAAGGTCTAAAAATTTTGGTGATGGTATAGAGTCAATATTATTAACTGGCAGAGGTGACTGGATTGAGAAATTCGTAGAAAACTTAAAATGTAAAAATGATTTACAAGTGAAGGAAGGCGGCAATAAATTATTAGTTTGGTGTCCAAAAATAAAAGATACAAAAGCAAGATCTTCAAATCTTGGATGTATAATCTCTTCAGAATCTCACAAACTTTTCTATGCAAAAAATATTCTTAAAACTTGAATAAATAAAAATTAAAAAAAGAACTTTGACCGCTTTTTAATCTTTTTTAGAATTACTTCCAGTAAACAAATATGCTATGAACAATTCAAGATAATTGTTTTTTCAAATTAAATTCGTTTTTTTTTAAGACAACAAGTGTGATCTGTGCAACGCTAACCTGCTAAAGCCATTTTTTTTTTTTGGCCAATTGAAGTCAATTTTAACTAAGTGTCCTTTTAAGATGTTATATGAATCTAAACATAATACTTGAAATTCAGCACTAGATATTGGAATAAATAAAAGTAAAAAATATTGCAAGTTGTTGAAAAGTAAAAAAGTTGTCTCGAAAAGAACCAAAACAAATGTGTTAAATTAGAACTATTTTGATCTTAATGTCAATAACATTTGTAGACAAATTGTAAGAATTTGATCTTAAGCATGAATTATACTATACAAAATTATAATAATAATTAACATATATTTTCATTACAAAAACTCAATTTTACCTAATCAATGCCCGATAGAGTTACTTACGATAGAAAAAACTAGATACCATATTTATTAATAAATTGGAACAAAACGAAATATATATTGAATATACTTCAGTAATATATATATATATATATATATATATATATATAGCAAAATAATAAATTAATCTAACAAATAATTTCATTAATATAGTAAATAATATATTAATTTAGCAAAATAATATGTATTGAAACAGTAACTATTGTTCATTTATACCTATTTGATCCAGCTGCAATGTATATTAAGGTATGCAATATTTAATTTAAAAAATAAAGATATTATTTTTATCAAAATTTAGAAGTTGTGTGGAAAAAAAAATACAACAATTTGAATAATTTTTGCATGTAAATATTTTAATAACAATTTACTTTTTAAATTAGTTATTTATTAGAAGGACTAATAAAATGAATATGAATTTATATTTTATCTTAATGTAATTTTAAACATAATGGCAGACATAAACTCCATTCAATATGTATTTATATACATTCTCTAGACAGTTACAATGTTTAAGCCACTATTTATAATTTGTTTAAAATAACAATATAAATAAATTATAAAAATATTTAAATAATTTCTTTATTTAAGTAATGTTTATTCATTAACTATAAAACAATATTATATTTTTTGTATAAAAGCAAAGAAACAGATATTAGTGAAAATAACTATTATTTGTTCTTACTTTAAACATCATTTTATTTTGAAAACTTTTTATAAGATAATCTTGCAGATTATAAATATAATATATGAGCCTGTAATATAAGTTTGCTACAAATACGTTCAATATCTCATTTAATTTAAAAAACGAGAAAGCTCAAATATTTTTTTTATGTCTTATCATAATTTCCACTTGAGATAGTTAATAAATTATTGACACGATTCTGCTAAAACTCAGAAATAATAATTCTTCCTACACAGATTTCCTTTCAAAATGTTCAATATTTAATCTCAATGATTAGATAATCCAATATTGAAAGAAGATTCTCTAACTTTGCTACTAAATAATTCTTTTCTTTTTTTCTTTCTACAGAGATCTGACGACTAATGAATGTTATTCAAGTGCTTGTCATCACTCAGGCAGAAATCCAAATTTCACTCAACCCCTTCCTTCCCATTTGTCAAACCTCAAAGAGTTAATGCTTTAGATGTTGGAAAATGAAAAAAAAAGAAGAAAAGAATCTGCAAATAATTCCTCATTTTTCTGTGATGCTTTGAAATAAATCATTGTGAATGAGAAAGTTTCTCGCAATGAATAACAGGTTAAGTGCTTTTGCGTTTTGAAAATTTGTCACAAGTATTATTTTTCTTTTATGTTGGAAAATCTATTCTGAAAAATTCCCAAAATAGAATATAAACCTTTTTAATTTCATGCAGGAAAGTAAACAACTAACCTATTAGTTTAAACAATAGATTTTTGGTACCTTTAACAAATTTATAATAATAATCAGTTTAAACAAACTTGTAGCCATACATTATAATCTAAAATATAATAAAAATAATAAATTATTAACTTCAGTTCTGATATACATTCATTTTATAAATAACCGATATAATACTTTACTTTAATTTTTTTTTGAATTTGGCTTATTTTATATTTAAATTATTTATGTAATTTACTATAATATATTATTTATGTACTGATGTATTTTTCCATAATATTTTATTTTAATGAGAAAAAAATAATGCATTTTTCTTACGATTTTTGAAAATTTATTTCCAATTAAGAATTAATTTATATAAAAATGGAAATTTTTTGTTATAATACGTTAAATTTAATAGCAAATATATTTTAACAATTTTGTATGTAGCAAAAAATAACAATTTACTTATGGACTAATGATGATGTACTGTATATGTATGACTTTTGTATTATACTTAATAATGAATTTTATGTTTTATTTAGTATTACTTAAAACTAAATAAATGTCATGACTTTTAAATATTATTTAGCATTAAATTAAACTAAATACAAGCATACATTTTATTTCTTAATTACAAACTTTAATATTATAATTTAAATTAACTTTAATATTTATATTTAACTTTAATATAATAACATTAATATTTATATTTATATTTAACTTTAATATTTATATTTATATTTAAATTTAACATTAAATTTATATTCAACTTTCATGACCTGAAGCCTAAGGCAATTCAATTAATAATAAGCTTAATATAAATGCCTAAAGCAATTCAATCAATAAGATGAAATTCAATTGAATTTCTCATAAGCATTATTTTGATGTTAAATTAATGAAACTTGCAGAATTTCTCAAACAAGTAAGCTTACCCCAACAATTTATTGAAGATATCAGATTCATCAATTTTGAAAGTACGTCACAAAAGACGCCTTCACATAAATCACATTCAGGTACACACAAATGCAAAGCCTTTCTGACCAAAACCTTCTCTAAATATTTGGTTTAAGGCAACTCTGCAAATTTTACTAGCTGTTTCATGCTTCCTAACAAAATAAATTAAATACATCGTATTCCTAAGAATACGCTTTCCATAAAACAGAAAGCTTTCTGTCAAGTTTCATTGCAACTTATTTGAATTGCCTTTCTCTCTGATTTCAATGTTAAGAGTAAACTTTTTCATTTTGAGCTAAAACCCACAAGTCTTTGAATCACACGGGTTTTCTATAGCGTTTCAATTTGCATTAAGTTAATTAAATAGATTCGCTGGTTTTGATATCCTAAGATGGTATAGTGTGTTTGTATCTTCCTTCTCTGAAAGATGTTAATTTGCAAATTTCATCTAAATGTTCCTAACTAAACGGCTGGGACTTTTCGAAGATAGTGAATTATATTGAAAGATTTAAGCATTCAATTTCATTTGTGTAGAACTATTTAGCTTTCAATATGAAAGAATGTTATCTTAACATGCATCTAACTTCATTGATATTTATTTGCGTTATAAATGAACAAACAGGAATATTTTGATATAAACAAGAACACAAAGTGATTTGAATGTTTATATAGAAAAATATTCAAATAGAAAAAAAGCAAATAACTTTATGGATTTAAATGGAAAGGGAAATTTTATGTTTTAATATAAACTTAATCTCATTTTCAGAAATGCGCATACAAGTTTAATCAGATGATAAGACTTTCTTAAAAAGTCAAATAAGACGTAACAAATAAAAGCATGCATAAAATCAACAGAAACTTCATAATATTCTGAAAATACCAATGCAAATTAGTTCTTTCAAATAAATATTTTTTTATGTTTTTACCTTACACAAAGGGTTACTTAAATAAATGAAGCCTTTTCACTAGTAAAGTGTGTTCTATTTGTAAAGAAATATTTTTTGCAAAATTGTTTGAAATATTGAATATGTCTATATTTTCGAGGAGATAAGAGTTTCAAAGAAAAATGAAACTTACTTATAAAGGCAAGAGGACAGTAACGAAGATCTCTGGCTTAAGAAGGAAATTTATGTGATCTCTTATAAAATATTGTTGTACTGAATGAATGTCAAATATATATATATATTTTTTTTCAAATTTCAAAAATAAACGACTGCATTTTTTATATAACTTACAGAAGGAGCACTTTTTTCGAGGTTGTTTTCAAATATCTCTCAAAACATGTCAAATACCTTGCGAAAGGAAAAAAAAACCTTTATTCGATGTGATATACTTTCATCTTCGAAACTTATTTCAAAGAAAGTGTATTGTAAACAAAATTTTGGGTGATATTCGAGTCACTCAAATATTAATCATGGCAAACTCAGTAGATACTTCAATGTTGCCATAGTAACAAAAAGTAACGATGACTTATAAAAAAAAATACATCATTTTTCTAACGCTCTGGTTCTCATTTCTATAAGAAACACATCTTCATTTATTAATTCTAAAGCTCTAATTGTTTGGTGAAATTTAAAAGAAATAAAATTATATTTTTTACTAATTTCATGTAAATGAAACAAAAGTTGACTAGTGTTAAATATTCAACATCATGCTTTATCGTAAAATAGCGACCTGATGGCCAATTGGCTAACACTTTGGACTTCCGTATGACAGTCTTTAGATTCAAGTCATGGCGGCGGTATTGATGTTTGTTAGTGGTTCGGAATCTACTTTAAACTGTAGGTCCTGACCTAATTAGCCTTAAGTATGCACAAAATGACCGTACATTGACAAACCAAACCAATCATCGTAAAATATGATGTTTTAAAAAAAATTTTAATTTAAGGCAAGAGGACAGTAACGAAGATCTCTGGCTTAAGAAGGAAATTTATGTGATATATGATAAAATATTGTTGTACTGAATGAATGTCAAATATATATATATATATATATTTTTCAAATTTCAAAAATAAACGACTGCATTTTTTATATAACTTACAGAAGAAGCACTTTTTTCGAGGTTGTTTTCAAATTTTTCTCAAAACATGTCAAATACCTTGCGAAAGGAAAAAAAAAAACCTTTATTCGATGTGATATACTTTCATCTTCGAAACTTATTTCAAAGAAAGTGTATTGTAAACAAAATTACAAAATTACAAATTTACTAATTTCATGTAAATGAAGCAAAAGTTGACTAGTGTTAAATATTCAACATCATGCTTTATCGTAAAATAGCGACCTGATGGCCAATTGGCTAACACTCTGGACTTCCGTACGACAGTCTTTAGATTCAAGTCATGGCGGCGGTATTGATGTTTGTTAGTGGTTCGGAATCTACATTAAACTGTAGGTCCCGGCCTAATTAGCCTAAAGTATGCACAAAATGACCGTACATTGACAAACCAAACCAATCATCGTAAAATATGATGTTTTAAAAAAAAAAATTTAATTTAAAAACATTGAATCATTTTCTATCTTGGTGGTGTTTAACGGGGATTTACAATATATTTTCTCAAGAACACTGCTGTATTTAATCTCAGAATGGTTAGAAGGCACAGAAAAACTAAATTTAATGTACATATGATTTGTATATCATATATTAAAACCTTAATCTAATTATAATATGACTTGTTAAATATCTAATTATGAATGTCAAAAGCATGTATTGAATCTTCATCTATTAATTCTAAAACTCTACATGTTAAATGAAATTTAAAAGAAATAGGTTTAAATTTTTCATTAATTTCATAGAAAGTGAAACAAAAATTGAATAGCCCTAAACATTAAACACCAAGCGTCGTCATAAAATATGACTTTTTAACTGAATTTTTAATTTAAAAGCGTTGAATCATTTCCTATCATGTTGGGGTTTTAACGAGGACCGACAATACATCCAATTCTATTTTCTTAGAATACTATTGGATTTAATTTCATAACGATTAAAAGACATATAAAAACCTAAATATACCTAAATATAATATATATATGACTTGTAAATTATATACTAAAACCTAAATATAATTCTAATATGACTTGTCAAATATCGAATTATATAGATGGTGGTTTAACGAAGGTCCTCTCAATATTTTATCTGAGAACAATTAGAAGACATAGTGGAGCCTAAATATAAATAGATTATAATAATTACCAATCTCTTAATAATTTCATGATTCAGCAATTAATTTTAAGATTGTTGAACGAATGACTAGTAGCGATTGGTATTCGGTGGACAATTATTACGAATGGCACTTGTTTCTCCGTAATAATTTCCGCACTTAATGTTGCAGACTGTTACCACTCAACTAAAGGCTGACTTATCTCGAATAATTTCCGCTAATGTCCATAATGTGAATTCATTTGTAGCCAGCAACTCGTAAGGCAGAAACAGTGCCAGACCCTCAGGGTTGAACTCGAACGACTTCCGTTCCACATTTTGGCTTTGTTCCACTAATTTAAATGGAAAAGTGACGGAAAGATGGCTGCCATTTCTGAGTAGAACTAAATGACCATTAGTGTACCTCAATGTAAGGATGAAAATAATCTTCCCTATTATACTATATTCCATACAAATAATAAATTTTCTATTATACTATATTCCATACATAATTTTATCCCAATCTTATATCCGTGGTATTCATATAAATTCAAGATTATAATCAAGGTCAATATCAAATTTATGCATTACAAAAATGATATAATTTAATCCATGGTACTTCATTAAATTCAAGCTTGTAATCAGTGTCGGTATCCAAATTTATGCAAACTATGATATATTTCAATAAGTATTGTAACTCTTCCCTTGCTTTTAGTAGGCTATTTAAAACATATTATCAGAAATATATTATCCAAGTCCCACGATAATTGCAAATTAATTGCATAATTATTTAATTGCGCCTTCCGGAATGGTTACAAGATATGAAATAATTACTTTCAGATTAGCAATTGCTACGAATTTATGTAAGTGTAACGAGATCCAGGACAAAATAATTGATTCTCCCTCCTCTTTTTGTACTCCTCCTCTTTCATATTATTGCTGAATGTTATTTAGATTGTTTGCCCTTCAAAATATTTTTTTAATAAAAATATTTAATATAGGCCTTAAGATTGATATAACTATTGTGATTTAGAAATCGTTAGTAAATTAGGTCCAGCTGATTCTTTTGCAAGATAAAGGAATAAAAGTACTGTTAGATCCAAAATCAAGGTAAGGAATTGTGGATACCTCGAGTTACTGACATCTTCATGATATTCGATTCCACTGTGCCAATTTCGTATTCCATTATGATGATATAAGATAAATGACAGTTGGAGAGATAATATCGTATATTGGAAAAAAGAGGTTTATGCAGTTTAATTGTAGTAAAACTAAGGCTCATTCACTAATTTTGTCAATTTATCATTTTGTCATTTTGTAAAAACAATTACTGAAGCACTCGTTTATTGATTGGAATGTACTTGCATAATCTTCCACGTTAATAACGCACACGACATAAAGCTATAAATAAGTTAAATACAAATTGGAAAATCTATACTGATGGTATAGTAACAATCAGAGGCTATAATTACTTTGGCAGATAGCACAGTTGTAATCCACATCAGAATGTCATTCCAATGAGCTCAAGGAGAACTATAGGAAGAAGTGCTCTGACTTGAAAATTTTTAAAGATGTTGCTAAAATGTAGGTGTTAATAGTAAATATATGTCGTACATCCTCCACTACCACCCTTCTAGCGGCAAATGATTTAGCACAAAGTGCCTGGTTTCAAAACAACAACACAAACAATTATTTGAAAGCGAGTAAACTGAAGGATAAGAAAATATTGAGGTGATTTGTCAAGCCTGACCTGCGCCTAGGCTTGGGATAAACAAGATAAATTCATAGACCGGAAAGTCATTATTTTGGAATCGAGCAGTAAGACACATAACTTTCAGATTCTGCCACTGTGGGCGTTCTTTTTGAATTATGAGGGACATGAGAAATTCAATCTCTTTGAATCAATGGCACTACGTTTCGAAAGAATAACCTGACGCTGTCTTAAATAAAAATGATCAGCGTCATCAATTATCAATGAGTTCGTAATGTTTGATATAAAATTTTATTCATGTAAAATAATAACTTCATAAAATAAGCAAAATAATTGTTCGTAACCAAACCTATAACGACACATCAAAAAAGAAAGTAACATGACTAAGAGGCACATATAAACATCTAAAAAGGAAACAACAGTAATTGTCAAAATAAAATATTGGACTTCAAGAGGTTAGTAAGACTTACTGTATACCTTATTCTTGCTTGGAAATTCATGTCCTACGGTAATGACATAAAATAGTGCATTTTTATACTTGCTGAAAGCGCACGTACTTTGACAGTACTTTTGTACTTTTTTTTCCGTTTAAATAAGCAGAAGGTGAAAATAACGATGTTCTCAAAAGACGTTTGTTAGATTTAACGAAAAAGTGAAGAAATACGAATTCAAAACCGTTACTGGTCATCGATTTGTGTTCAAAGGAGGATTTTTCTTGGAACTGCGAAACTCTTTTCCTTTTGCCAGGTTCAAAAATGAGGCGGGACAAAATACAAAAGAAAGAAATAGAAGCTTCTATTTTTTCTAAAATAATAGAACCACAGCCACTTGAAACTATGTTATCACAATTTCTAACACCAAAGATTTAAAAAAAAAATACACAGGCGTAGATAAGGAACGCTTTTTATCGAATTCCTTGAAATATGGAATAAATATTCCAGCATTTAATATCAATGAATTATTTATTTATTTGTTCTAATATATATTTAGTCTAATTTTTATAAAAATAATTTTTAAAATTAGGAGAATTTCTTATACATAAGTGAAAAATTTATTGAGGAATATTGTAATCAAATTTTATTGTTATAACTTTTATAGTTAACTTTTATTGATGTAGATCAATTATTATCATATTATACATGCAACATTTCAATTTATGACATATACAAACACATCTTATATGTTAAATTAGTCAACGTGTTTTATTTATTAATTATAAAAAATTAATTTTTGTAAAACATTTGCTAAAAAATGTCGTTTAAATTTTCAGCAAGTTTCTTTTAATTTTTAATTTTTATTTAATAATAATAATAATAATAATAATAGTTTTGTTCCATAAAATAACAGAAATCTATAATCACTTTAAAAAACATTTAAATATACATTTTTTATGCTGATTTTTTTTAATTGTTTCTTAATGCTTATAAAATTTTGAAATGTGTGCTTAAAAAATGAATCCGTAAAAACCAATAGAAAATTCATTCATTTATTTATCAAAATCAATACCAAAAATAATTTAACCAAGTAATAATTTAACAAGCAAATTTATTTAATCTGTAATAAAAATGCAGAATATAAGTTATCTTACAGTAATATCCTTTTAAAATGAAGTGAATGAATTCAAAATGGTTCTATTGGTAAAATAAAAGTAAATAAAAAAATAAAAAAAAACAAATAAATCTTAATTTTTTAACATGCTTCCTAACTTAACATGTTTTTTTAACATGTTTCCCAAATTTGCTTTTTTATAACAAAACATCATCATCTTTTATAATCTACCTCATACATTTAAGTGTATTATAAATAAATAATTGTATGTCAGAATAGCAGTATGTTATGAACAAGCTTTTGAGCGAACTAAAAGAAAAACTGTGGAAATATCCCTTTTATAGTTTGATAAATATTTAATAAAATGCTAAAAGTGAGCAACGAAAGCAATATATAATGATATATTCACAGAAGAATGTATAAAAACGAAATGAATGTATAAAAATATAATTAAATACTATGTGTATTTAATTATGATTTAAAAAATGCAATGATATGCATATTTTATAATTTTACTTTTAACCAAAAGAAAATGCATATTCCTTAATAAATAACGAAACCTAGAAATTTAAATTCTATTAATGTTTTAGTGAATTTTTTTTGGATGATTTATAGAAGTCAACCCTAAACTTCAAATATGCAAATACATATGTAAATACGTTGAAACTTTACTATTCTACAGGACTACCGGAAAAATTTATGCATTAATTGGGTAAGAAGTAATCATAATAATAGCGAAAACTCTAAAAGCAATGGGAAAAAATTCCGTTTTGTTAATTCCTTTAATTAATTGCATTAATTTATATATATTCATAATAAAACCGGAATTACCTTAACGCTACACTATTATATAAGGAATTATATAACGTAGTAATTACTGCGGAATTATATAACCCTATATAAGGAATTATCTGTACTCTTCTATTAAACATATTAATTCCGTTAATTGCATTGATTCCTTAACGAATAGTAATTAATTAACGAAACGGAAAAAAAGCGTGAGGCAAGAAACAAATAAGTAACAAGATATAATATAGTATTAAGACAAATTACTAGCCAATTATGTTATTTATATGTTTAGAAATTATATGTACGGAAAATTGACAAATTGAATGCGGCAATTCCGTATATGAATATTTTTTGATAAATAGAGTACAAAATGAAAAAATACAGCCGATATATTGTTTAATTTTATCTACTATGATACCTATGAGATCAGTTGAAAATATCTGAGATCTGTAGGCAACGAAAACCATTTCGCTTTGTTAGGTGTTTTAAGCATGGCAGGTGTCTAAGATAGAGAATCGAGAGCAGCAATACATTTCCTTAGAGCATCTAAAAAGTTCCATGGGATCCAGTACAGAAAAATATAAATTAAAGCAATTAAATAATAAAAACGTAATTAAAGTAAACTAAATTATTTGCTCCAGGATATAATAATCACTTTATTAGCTATGTGGATTCTAGCTAGTTTGTCTAATAAGGTGAAATTATCAACAACTTCAATTGCTAATTGTAAGGTCACACATAAACATCAAGGACAGGAATATATATGATTCTACCTACATCATTATACATATATATATATATATACACTAAAGTGAAAAAATTCATGCGATAGCAATATGCAAATTTTCAGATGGCAGTAGCATCGCATAGAACAGGTATAAATGCACAGTGCTTTTGCAGAGCTTTCCTTTCTGTTCAAGTTATTCATGTGAAGAGGTTTTGACGTGATGATGACCGCACAACGGGAATTAACAGACTTCGAAAGCGGAATGTTAGTTGGAGCTAGACGCATGGGTCATGCCATTTCGGAAATCGTTAGGGAATTCAACATTCCCAGATCCACTGTGTCAAGAGTGTGCCGAGAGTATGAAATTTCAGGCATAATATCCCACCATGGACAGCGCAGTGGTCGACCGCCTGCACTTAACGACCGAGACCGGCGACGTCTGCAAAGAGTCGTAAATTCTAACAGACAAGCAACACTGCGTCAAATAACCGCAGAAATCAATGTGGGACGTACAAGGGACTTGTCTGTTACAACTGTGCGGAGAAATTTGGCTTTCTTGGGCTATTCCAGCAGAAGACCGACTCGAGTGCCTTTACTGACAGAACGACATCGCTTGCAGCGACTCTCGTGGGCACGTGAGCATATCGGTTGGTCCCTATATGAATGGAAAACCGTGGCCTGGTCCGATGAGTCACGATTTCAGTTGGTAAGAGCTGATGGTAGGGTCCGAGTGTGGCGCAGACCCCACGAAGCCATGGACCCAAACTGTCAGCAAGGCACTGTTCAAGCTGGTGTTGGCTCCGTAATGGTGTGGGCTGTTTTTCATGGCATGGACTTGGTCCTCTGGTGCGACTGGACCGAACATTGACTGGAAATGCTTATGTTCAGGTACTTGGAGATCACTTGCAGCCAATCATGGACTTCATGTACCCAAACAACGATGGGATTTTTATGGATGACAATGCGCCATGTCACCGGGCCACAACTGTTCGCGATTGGTTTGTAGAACATTCTGGACAACTCCAACGAATGATCTGGCCACCTAGATCGTCCGACATGAATCCCATCGAGAATTTATGGGACATCATCAAGAGGTCTGTTCGTGCCCAAAATCCTGCACCATCAACGCTTTCACAATTATGGACGTCTATCGAGACAGCATGGCTCAATATTCCTGCAGAAGACTTCCAACGACTTGTTGAGTCCATGCCACGTCGAGTTGCTGCACTTCGCCGGGCGAAAGGAGGGTCGACACGATATTAAGAGGTATCCCATGACTTTTGTCACTTCAGTGTATATATATATATATATTGGTTCGATTCACAGGCCAACTTGGTGCATGCCATATAGCATGTTATGTGTAGAATCCTGTCTATTCAAGTCCTTGAAGTTTATGTGTGTCCTTAATAGCTGTTGAAGTTGTTGATAATTTCACCTTATTAGACAAAATAGCTAGTTCCCACATAGCTAATAAAGTTTATATATATATATATATATAATTTATGCTAACGTATTACAAAAGTTCTCCAAAACAAACAACATTAATTTTAACTTTCAAGTTAAAACTCATCGCGACTCAAACGCTGCTTTTTGAAACTCAAGGTAAGAGACTGAAAAATGGCCGATCGCTTAGTGTGAAAGCTATTTTTATAAAATCTTCTGCCTTTTGTAGACAATGATATTATTATGAGGTCAGCAAGATAGCACTATTGTTGAATTTCAGTTTTAGTCTTACAGACGCATAATTGTAAATATCAGGCATTAACATTTCAAGTATCTTTTGTCTGTCCTTAGCTAAATTATCTTAACTCTGCAACTGCGTTTGAAGGTTTTTTTTCAGTGAGCATGAACTATAGATTAACTAGTGAACTCTCTAAGAATTTAATGAGCTTTTAATCTTCAAATAGTTCTCCATAACAGTTTTTCTGAGAAAATGACGTTCGAAGTCTTCATAAGTAATTGGCTCAGCTAGATTTTTATTTCCTTATCATCCATATATATTATGTTACGTAATGGTTTTTGCTGCAAAATTAGTTGGATCTAGTAATTGTAGACACATAAACTAATAATTGTCTACTACATTGATAACTCATACTGCTTAAATGTTTTAATAAACATTATTAAAATTTTGATGAAGCAAAAATGTTTCGAAAATTTTCTTCCAATAATATTTTGAGAACCATCACAAGTAAACCTATCTTAATAATAAGTGCAATGTATCAAAATGAGGACAGAAATTATAATTTTTTTATTATATACTTTTCTTCTTTATAAGAATGTTATTATACTAATTAGAACTATATGGAGTATTATATTCATAAATGAATAATATATATATATATATATATATATATATATATATATACACACGAAAACCTAAACAATATAATTTTTGTTTTAATCATTGCAAAATTTAGTATCAGCAAAAAAACAATTTTCAATATAACAACTTTCAATGAGTCAGTAATAATCATTAATATGCGATAACTCAAAGAAAGTTTTGGAAATTCTCTAACATGACTATTCTATTAAATTCTTACTCCAAATTTTTCAAATAACAGAGTGTATAATATTAGCAAAAATAACTATAGAAAAACTTTATTTGATTTTAAAAAGGCTCATTAATTTTCATTTATAAAAATCTGATCTTTGAGAATTCAAAATTATTAAATACTATCCTTTTAAACCGAAATAAATATTGCTTATATAATGTGCTTTAATATTTTAATTCAATAAACCTATAATTAAATATTTTAACAAAAATTAATCTCTTTTAAAATTCTGTTCAAGCCAAACAAAATAATTAAATTAAATGTTTTAAGATTAGCTTACTAAGAATTTGTTATGAGGACATTAATTCCATTAGTCTTAGACCAAAAAAAAAAAAAAAAACATTTATTTATTTTCTGTATTTTTTATAATGTTTTTCTTAGCTGAAAATTCTTTTTGGAGTTAAAAAAAAAGTTTATGCTCGTTAGGAAAACACATAATTTGTAAAGTAAAAAAAAAAAAAAAATTGCAATGAGAAGAATTTAGATATTTGAGTTCCGTTTTATTTATTGAACTGCTTCATAAAAAGTAGTATTATAAAAAAAAATTTAAAGAGAGAATTAGTTGGAAAATAAAACTTTTAATTATACAAAAAATCTAAATATTTTTTTTTTTTGTTTTATTAAAGAAGTTTAACAAGGAATTTACTATACCTAGAAAAAAAAGGATTTTTCTTTTCTGAATTACTTATTTTAAATAAAAAATTACTATTTTTTTTTCTTAAATGAAATCTAATCTAACCTACAATAATCTAAAATATTTAATTTAAAACTTAATGCAGGATTTGTTATTCTAAATTAAGCATATTTTATTTATATTTTAACTTTATTTATTTATTTATTTTTTTATTTTTAACTTACTTTTATTGTTTTGATTTTGAAATATGTACTAAAAGTAAAAAATTATTTCTATTTATTTATGTAGTATTAGTATTTTTTGTAAATTGAAATATAAGTTTATTTTAAAATGTTAATTTATCTGAAAATAAAATATTTATTTTATTTAACAATGATATACACTTTATTAGTTTTTCTAAGGTCAGCATTCCAGCCTAAATTAGTACTGATAAATTGAAGAAATAAAAAATTAAAACAGACTATTGCTTTGACATTTTAATTTGCTTTTTGTTAAAATGATCATAAGTTAGGAATTGAATTATAGATTTCAATAAATAATATATAAACAATATTGATAATCAGTGATACTGCGGATTTTAGCACATATCAATTTAAAGCGATATGTATCTATTTATATGAATTTAATAAATATATGTAAAAAAAATATTGGTGAATTTTTGATGCAATGTTTAAATTAAAACGAGTAATATTTTATGTCTTGATAAACATCAGAATATGTAAATGGCACTAATACATATTAACGCTACTACTAATACAAATAAAAAAAACCTTCTATAAATTTTATTTTTGATAACAGTTAATTATAACATCGGTTATATTTCCTTTTTTAATGTTTAAAGCTATTTTTTTAACATTGTAGTACAGTTACATTAAATGAAAAACTATATTTAAACCAAAAAGCTGTTATCATTAAATTTGAGATAAGTATTTTTCTGCTGATTTCTGCTTTTATTAATAAAAAATGCGATTTTGTGATATTTAAATATAGGTATTGTTATTGCATAAAAAATAATTTTGGAATATATAAATATAACATTTATCGCATTTAAAAATACATTATAATTTTTGTATTATGTTCTTATATAATCATTGTTATTCTATATTTTTTAAATGCCATTATTCGTCACATATTTTTGTAAGCTATAGCTTTATACATAAAGCAAGAAATATATTTTTTCATACCTGGCACTAAAAAATTGACACAATAAGAAGTTTAATTATTTCTCTCTGAATTATATTATATTTTATATCTTATATTTTTTTATCAAGTGTATAGTTAAAAGTAAGAATAATTCAGAAGTGATTGAAAAAATAATTGAGCTTAATTACTTAATAGTTATTCCATGTATCTTTAATTTAAAAAAGAATTTTTTTTCAAAATGTAACTGTTGATTCATATATATATATATATATATATTTTTGAATATATAATTTTTATATTTTTTTTAATTCTTTGACATTTTCATTAACGGATAATTTGCAAGCTTTTGAGTGAACGAGATTTTGTCTAAAAAAATTAGATTAAAATGGAAAAAAAATAATTTAGAAGTAAAAATAAATTTTTGAATTAAAATGGAATTCTTTTAGAGATATTATTTTTAAATATGTTTTCATTTGTTTTAAATGTTTTGTTATATAAGTTTAAAAATTATTTCTTTAATTTAAAATTCTTTTATGCTTGCAATTACATTTGATGATTAAAAAAAAAAGCAAATTTAATAGAGTAATTGAAGTGAATTAAATCTTTGTGCGTGATATTTCTGTTGTGAATCATTTGATACAGCTTGGATTAATTAGAAATGGATACAAAAAATGCTATTTTAATTTAAAATAAAAAACTTCTATCTTCAGTTTACATGGATATTTTATAAGCGTAAAATTAAGTTAATGTATTTTTTTATGTAGGTATTTTTTTCATCAATCATTACATATGAAAAACTAAATGATAGTTAGGTATTACGTTGTTATTTTCATATAAAATTTAATGATTACTTGATTACGCTTTTTTTTTTTTTTTTTTTTTGACTCTTATAAATTTTTTATTTATTTTCTTTCAGTTTCATACATTAAAGGTATTTTATATATATTTAATGTATTAAAATTATGATAATTAAATATAACCGAGTTCAATATGATTAAGCAAGAATTCAGTCAGGATTTATATTGTCCTGAATAATGTAGTTTTATGTTTTTATGGAGAACATTTTCTACATCTTTCACTGACACTTTGTTTTATTAAATTTATCAAATTAATGTATATATATATATATTGTTTCAGGGATGAAATGCCGGATAATATTGGTTAAAATTAACGAAAAGTATTTAAGATGGTGATAAATTGTTGTACAAAACTAAATAAATTAATC
The DNA here is from genome assembly GCA_021605075.1 of Caerostris darwini. Classification (NCBI taxonomy): domain Eukaryota; kingdom Metazoa; phylum Arthropoda; class Arachnida; order Araneae; family Araneidae; genus Caerostris; species Caerostris darwini. The sequence goes on along the minus strand of BPLQ01000891.1, from coordinate 77,197 downwards.
TACGAGATATATTATCAAACTTCAACTAGTTTTTAAAAAATTTATTAATCTAAATAGATAAATTTATTCAAAATTATTGTATTAAAATTATGATAATTAAATATTATCGAGTCCATAAGTTAAATTAGAATTTAGTCGGGATTTATATTGTCCTGACTAATGTAGTTTTATGTTATTGTGGAGAAAATGTTTTACATTTTTCGCTGATTTATTAAATTTTTCAAAGTAAAATATATATAATATTTCACTAACGTTGTGCATTACCGGATAATATTAGTTAAATTCAACGGAAAGTATTTTACGATGACAATAAATTGTTGTATAACATTAAATAAATTAATCTGAGATATATATTATCAAATTTCAACTATTAATAAATTTATTAACCTAAATAACTAATTTTATTACAATTTTCGTATTAAAATTGTAGTTTTTAAATAATATAATATATATATATATATGACGGATAATATTAGTTAAAATAAATTAGCTATTAAGTTAAGTATTTAAGATGATAAAAAATTTTCTATAACATGAAATAAATTAAACTTTGGAATATGTTATCAATCAATCTTTATAATAGTCTAGGGGTTTCAATTTATCTTATTTTATTTATTTATATAATTTAATATTTATTCATTTTAATTTATTTCTTTATGTAATCTTAGGGGTTTCAATTTATCTTATTTTATTTATTTATATAATTTAATATTTATTCATTTTAATTTATTTCTTTATATAATCTTAGGGGTTTTAATTTATAACACCTAAATAAATAATTTCATTTACAATTCAAGCAGCTTTGTTTGTAGTTATATATTTGCTCAATTTATAAAATAATCCCGGTTAATAATTTAAATAAAAAATAACGATTTCTTTATTTAGTTAAAATTTAATTGTTTTAAAATTGCATTCCCTAAAAGATAGCTTCTTTTAAGACGTACATAACATTGGGTGAACGCGATTCCCATCCCCGCTTGTTGTACCGTTTGAAACAGGATCAATAAAAGCTGAAACCAATCAATTTTCAATTATGTCCTTCAGATTAAAGGATTTAATCGAGAATTGATTAAGGTATTGTTTGGTCAATGGATTTAAATTATGCCTGCTGAAATCCTTAATGTGATGTCAATATTAACTTTCACCATTTAAATATATCCTTAATAGGTTTCTGTTCGATATATCGAATATGCAGTAAATTTCTATGGTAAAAAGTTTAATAAACCAGAAATTCTCTTAAATTCAGTATAATTATAGTCAAATAACAGTAAACCACTACTCTAATGCATCGGCAACTGGTTCAACAGAATCTGAATTTTCAAAAATCGTTAAACTACAATTTACGGAAGTGTGATAGGACACATTAATAACAATCAAGAATCTTATTTTCAGAGATTCTTAATGTTGGGGAATATCTTCCATTTAAAAATGTTAAATGCAAATCTAGATTTTAATTCCGTCATATAAAACATATAATTATTCATATGTCTGAACATACAAATGTGAAACATACAATTTTAACATATCTTTTTTATAAAAATTTTTTAACAAATAGATGATTTAATTAGATAAGGGAGCACATATATTATAAAAGATCAGTTGCTAGTTTACGAGACCAGGGAATGTGCAGTGTATTATTTTAAATAACAAATATCTATTAAAATTCTGTGTTTGTTTAATCTTTCTTGTTTTTGAGACTATATTTCTAAAATTTATTTTATTACTTTTGGAAATTAAACAAAATTGAACTTTTATAAAAGTTTATAGAACATTTATGTTTTTTAATGATGTTAAGAATGAACACTTGATCCTAAATTATTTAATAAACTGAATATTTCTGCGCGTTATCATAGAAGTCAATTTTAATGAGAATATATGTATATATATATATATATATATATATTATTATACTTCTATGGAATTTTATTAATATTTCTGTACATTATATTGTTAAAGCTTTACATTAATTATTTATATACAAAATAATACAATCAATATATATATATATATTGATTGTATAATGTAATGTATTTAAGTGTAGGATTATGGAAAGATTTATTGAAATGAAAATAATAAGTATATGATGTATATTAAATTAAAATAATAAATATATATTATAAATTATAATTATATTATTATATTATTATAATTATAATATTATAAATTATATAAAATTATAATAATATATATATATATA
>BPLQ01000891.1:0-65000 GCA_021605075.1 Caerostris darwini | reverse complement strand
TTCTACCAAATGCAGCTGGCAAACACAGACAGCTTGGTCTTAGATGCCTTAAGGCAAGTGTTGCGCAGACGTACTCACTTTGCATTACCCAGGGGGCGCGTGTCACTTGAAGATACACGGACGCGGAGTAACAATGCCCCCGCAACGCTCTACGATCCTATTAGACCGGGACCTACGGTTTAAAGTGGATTCCGAACCACTACAAACAACCATGTTACCACCGGACTCGAACCCGAAACCTGTGGTACCGAACGCCAGAGCGCTAGCCACTCGACCATTCAGGCCCAGAAATATTAGTTGTAAAATAAACATATTGTATTAAAAAATAAATTTTAAATTCCAATTTCAAAGTGAATTACGTAACTTTATTGTTTTCCATGAAAAGATTTAACAGAGTAACATAAAAAAAACCGCTTTATATGTTGTCACTTAATAAACAAATTTCAATGTTTCTCATGAATAAATCTCTGTAAAAACCTTTTAAATTATTTTACTTCAAAAAAAATAATAATAATAAACTAAAATTGCAGTATTATTATGAATAAAACTGCACAAATTGTTTTTCAGAATCCACATTTAGTGAATTTTTCCAGTGGTAATAATAATATGCTAAATGATTGTTACCTAGAAGACAATTTACACAGCATGCTTTACTACAGAAAACTCAGTGAATTCCCATACACTCTATTATAACGTGTTGTATCTTAGAAAACTGAGTATTTTACTGCCCAATTAAGGAAGCCAACATCATTTCCTTCTCAAATAAACTGCCTGAAAAGACGTGGTCTTTAAAACAGAAAGGATGACAACAAAGGAGTTCTGTTTCAGCTGGTAATGATAATAATTTCGTCTTCCATTATTCAATTATTATTGAATCGTTGGATTTCAAAATGAAATAATTCTTTTGGAGCAATCAAGTAACAATTAAAAGTATATATTATCTAATGACAAAAGGAATTGTTTTAATTAAATTAAAATGTGGGTTAACTCGATTTCTTGTTAAATTAAAATAAATAAAAAAATCCTTTTTTTTTTTCCATTATTCTAATTCTAAAGAAAAGGAAATGAATATGTTTTAGCGTAAGCAAATATTTTTGTATATATTTAATTTTATAAAGAAAATTAAATTAATAGAATTTAATTTTAGATGATTTGTAATTGCTCAGTCTTAACATTATTATATTATTATTTTTGCAGTGAATAAATTAAATGAATAATAATGACAAGTTGATAGCTGTTTGAACGAAATAATATTGCTAAATGCTATTTATTTTTATGAAATTCTTTTTTTTTGTTTGCTTACAGATATGTGAATTATAGATTTACCTTTAAGTGATGCTCATATTTTAAAATATAAATATCAATCTAGTAATAAATGTGCCGAAATCTACATGATGAAATATTTCGGGTGTATCATAAATAGATGTATCATAAATAGATAAATAGTTATAATGTAAAAAATGATTTTGATTTTTCCATTTTAATTGGAAGCATCAATTTTTTGAGTTAATCGAAGTCACTTTTTAACATTTTACTTCGATTGGAAAATAAAGTATTAAATGAAATGGAATCAATAAATTTGAAAATAATCTGAAATGTGTTAAAAATTTATTTATTGATGTCAATTGAATACAATATACATTTAATGGGAAAATAATAATTTAAGTTGGGTTAGAAAGATTTTAAAGCTGTAAACTAACAAAAAATAGACGTATTTAACAAAATATTTGTTTTGTTTTAATGTATTCTTATTTCATATTTCTTATTCACACATTTTTTGCCTAGTATATAATATATTTGTAGGAAAATAGATATACTAACAAATATATAATATTATGTAAACACAAAAAATATACACTTTATGGAGAAAATTAATGCTATAATGTGAAATACGAAAACAGTAAAATAAAACAAATACTTCGTTACATACTTTATGCCTATTTATTTTTTAGTGATAGTATATTACTAGTATAGTATATTTGTTTCTATTTTACATATATACTCTCAACATGATCGTCAAACAATTGTCATTGTCACAAAGTTTCCTTAGTTGAAGTGATTGGATAAGTGGAATATTCTGTTATTCAATAACGAAAGGCTCAGGGGAATGGGTCTCTCTCTATTATTAATTCATTATTCCTTATTCTTAATTTGATAGGAAATAAATATTTAATATATTAAGCGTACCATCATTTCTGATTCAATACTATAATAAATAGTTTGTATTTTATTCTGGTAAAAATATTTATATAAAAAAAAATCAATAATTTTATATTTTACAGAAATTGCCATTTTATTGTCATCTTTTATAAGATAAAAGACTTATTTCTAAGACTTCATTACAATAATAGAATATGAATGCATTTTATTCATGAATAATTTAAATCAATTCAACTTGTTTTTCATTTGAAAGGTGCAAAGATTTATTTTTAATGTTCTTTGAGTCCAATATTATTTTAAACTACAAGACACAATTATGCTAAGATCGATTGAAATGTAACTTATTTTAATAACGTAATAACAGAGACAGGAACGTTTTATATGTATAAAACGCTTTAAAATATATGAGTATTCAAATAATTAAATAAATATATCCTTTAATCACACCGGGCAACTTCACTCATGTCTTATGTGTTTGCCATTACATTAAGAAACATGTAAAGTAGTGTAGCTACTTACAAGACTAGAATCAGTGGGGTAATATACATCATTACTACTCAAAATGATGCAACTTTAATGATTGATTGACTAAGACGTGAGGTACATGTCAGCAGACGAGACCTGATCCATCTGCATAACTCATGACACGTGCTCTGTCTTAATGCATCACACACTACTAGTCTACAGAGGTTCAATACATAAACAGTATACTTGTACATAAAATTAAGGCATGAAATACTTCGTGAATAATTCGTGTATTCGTGTACTTCTAAGTAATATTTCGTGAATGTATACTGAATTTCTCGAGATGCTACTAAAAGGTTGAAATGCTACATAAATGACAAAAAGCATCAAATCTTCGTTTTTATACCCTGCTTATCATGTCAACAAAATTGTTTGTAGAAAAATTCAGTACACTGATTTCAGTTCAGTTGATTTTGTTGAGTTGAACTGTTTATTCGTCTAACTAATTTTTTTCATTTAGTTCTCAATGTACTGAATATTCATTTCGATAATGTGATAAGAAGCAGCCATATTCCATATTAAGGATATCAAGCGACAAACAGTTGGAAACGTACAGATTATTCTATAGTTTGATATTATTATGGAAGAAATTTAATTTGAAAAAAATGGGAATTTTCACCAAAATATTCACTCCAGATCTAATCTCATCTAGAAATCAGGAAGCATGCTGGGTATCGATATGTAGCATTAAATGTACTGTGTCTGATAGAGATAAAGTCAGAGTGTTCTCTGAGGACCTTATCTGTAGCAATATTTTCTAAATAAGCTGGATACTGTTTATCGGTGAAATATTTTTATTCTAGGAAGTTAGTGGTGTGTATATCTCAACGGCTTGCAAAAAAAGCAACTTTTATTCGATAAAAGAGAATATTTCTTAAACACATCTTGCCGTGTGTCTTCTTTTGTGATCAATAAAAATTGAGTATTGAAAGTAATTTTTGACGAATCTTAATATGGAAGGAACCTAGAGCGTGTTACTAATCCCTATATTGCACGGAAAAATTGCCATCTTTGATGGAAGTGAATACATGTATGATGATTTTTCTGGTTAGAATATCTTACACCGTTGTACATCTTCGATACCAGTGCTTTGATCAAGCAGAACTTCGGAAATAAGGTCCTATTATATTAGAATTTTCCAGCGATCTTTCCGGATAGGATTTAATTTTCAAAGATGATTGCAAAGCCACATAGAAGTTAAAGTGTCCATAACTTTCTGGAACCAGAGGCTATTCGTTGAATGGTGTGGTCAGTGTAATTATAGAAACAATGATTTCGATGAATTGCATATTTAAAGTACACTTAAAAGGAAGCCAAATGTTAGTATTTGTTTTAAATCAAATAAAGATTCACATGCAAAGACAACATATAATTGACTTTTATTTATTTTTTTTTAACATTAAACAAATAACATTAGTTTCTACCATTATTCATGTATTTGCGACTCTAAAGTAATGATCTTAGTTGAAATATTTAAATGTTTAGAAAATATTTATTAAAGGGCATATAATTGGAATTGATTTTGTAACGAGTTCGTGTAAAATATTTGATTTTTTCGCATTCTAATATGCTTATTAAGTTTAAAATAAAGTGATTTCGAGGATAATGCATATAATTTATAAAATGTTATTAACAAATTTCTTCTCCTCTTAATGACAAGATAAAATTATGTTTATCTTTGCAGAGTTTTGCGATATGAATTTAAAAGTCAAATGAATAAATTATAAAAGTTACAGTCAAATGAATTTATTAAATTATTTTATTCATATCACACATGAATAGTTGTTATTTATTTCGGTTTGTAATTCTCCGTTAGATATTAATTCCTTTATAATATTCAGAAAACAAATAAAATGGAAAATTATCTAGATTATAAAATTTATATCACTTCACAGAAAACATAGCAAATATTTTTTTAAGTAAAGTTTTCAAAAACTCATTAAAACTGAAACTATCTCAGTCCTTTCATGTGAGGAAAACATTTATTAAATGGCAAATGTTATAGTTTAAACTCATTTCTAAAAAACCTTAACTACTTATTTTTTAATAATAATCTTAATAATTATTAATTTATGTGAAATAACAATTTTCGTAAAATTTTCTGTTTTGCATCAGGTGAGTTGTATATAAGCCCATAACATTGAGAGCATATACATTTATAATGCATATATACTAAGTTCAAAGAAAACTATTTTTTACATTAGTTTTATGGCTTATTTTTAAACTAAAATAATTTATCTTTTAAAATTAATTAAAATCTAATTTTATACTTTTATATTTACACATTAATATACACATGCGATACATTAATAAAATTGACAAGTTCATTCTTTAAAAAATTAAAAATGTAACTTTATTCATTATTTCTTAAATTTCTATTGATTTTCCCCACAATATTGTAGCTGAAGATAAATTCATTGACAAACTTTGTTTCACGAATGCAACTGTTTATTTTCATCAATTTTTTATAGTATTACAGATAGTAATAAGTATTCATTAATGTTATGTATTGTGTCAAATTATTTGATTTAATTTATTATACGTCCGCATTTTTTTAACGACATAAAGTAGGAAAATACAATTATCAAAGTATTGTAAACTACTATACATAAATGTATAAAAATCTTCAAATATTCATCCAAATTATATTGAATTTCTTTAATTCATAAACAAACCAATAAATCATAAAACTAAATGTGATTAGTGAATTTTGGGGCAATGCTATTTATTCTGATTGAAACAATCTATGCTTATTGCCTTAAAGACAGCTTACTAGGAAGAGTTTACCGTGCCGTTGCGAAACTTGTGATGGAGATTTGTGTCAATCTGAATGATTAAAATTACATCACGACAGTTTATTCAATCATGACACATAATTACATGAGGGTGTATGAGAAGAAAGCAATGATGGACATCCACCTTAGCTCATACATAGTCACCATGATGAACTTTGCATGCATTATAGCTGCACAAAAGAAGGCTTTCTCATTAGAGATGCTTAATTCTCTCGTCGAATCAAATTTCAGCAACTATCATAGATTTAAAAAGGAATAATCATTACGATAATATAGAGGTGGTCAGCCATACTGTTCTAGCGTTGTGACCAGCGGACGAAACTAAGTTCATACATATGGATTTCTGGTTTGGCATATCCTCAGACAACCGCCCCATTATCCCACAAGTACAAACAAAGATAATTGAACTGTTGTCCGACGTACACAAACAAGTAACATGGTCAGAACTGCTCACGATTATTTATTATCGTGACACGCCCTGAGATTCATTCACCTGACCTCCATTTGCAATGTGAGTAGGAAGGTTTAACTGAGCTGGAGTGGAGACAGATGACTATTTGCTACATAATTTGATTCAGGTAACAATCTTGCACAGGATTAGACGTCCAGTGGTGAATCTTTAAAAGCTGCATGTAGTTTAAATACACTGAGACCTGGTGTGCCATTACATAGGGAACATCACTTATATTAATGATTATCGCCTATATGACAACCGAGCTTCACCATATGCTTTCCATCTCATGGCAGGATTCCCAAGAACCCATTTTTAATAGGAAAATATTAGTCTATACATCAGATGTAGCCAAATTTAGATTTTTCAGCCAGATTTGTCACCAGTTGAAAATTTCTAGGCTTATTTAAGTCGATAAAATGGGTAATAAATATGTGTATTGGTTCAGCTAGAAGCACGTTTACAGAATTTTTTGCAATCAGACGTTGTGGGATATCATAAAAAGTTTGTACGTTTCAATGTTCAGTTGTATTTGTGTATTTAAGTAAGAATTGGCTTATATCTTTCAGAAAGTAAAGATTTCTAAAATATTTTTATTTCTTTACAAGAAATATATCAAATTGAAAATCATGTCATAAAATTTTAATCGACATATGAGTTAAATTAGCATGCTGTAATTTAAAATGTCTAGTTCTAACATTATTAATATTAATAATATTAATTTTTCTAGATTGCATATAATAATTATAGATATATTTACAGTAAACTTAAATTTGCACATCTAAAAATATGTAGAAATGAAGTATTTATAAAACTTTTATATAGTGAATTTTTTTTTCATATTCATAGTTCTTCTTTAAAATACAGATACTTGTGTAAGAAATACTTCAAATGCAGATATTTTAACAAAGAAATTTATATCAGAATGCTTATTACTACTATTACTGAATAAATATGCATAAATTTGCTACTACTGCATAAATTGTCTATCGCAGTATTCCTAGTTAGAATGAGGAATACTGCGATAGACAATTTATGCTTCCGAATAAAGTACCATATGTTATTTCTGTTTAAATAATACTTTTTATTTCACCTTTCGGGAATATAACAGATATAGTTTTGAAATTTCAGTTGCGTGAGGCCATCAATTACGTTAATCGAATACCGTGAAAGGATTCAATTATTTTAAGTAGAGGATCATTTAATTCTTAATGGCTGACGTTGTACTCTACTGTAATTAAATTTTATTCACTACCTGATTTTTTTTTCGAGATAAGTCTTTATATTTTAAGAAACCTGTATTTAAGGTTTACCACTGGATAGACCGTAATTTATCTGAAATTGTTGGTTAGATGTTATTTTACAAACAGAAAAAAATTAAAATTCTAACTTATTTTAAAGAGAACTCACGCTAATACAATCTATGCAAGTTATGTATTGTATACGTTAAAAGATAACAAAATATATATAGAACTAATGATAATTACTTTAAAGATTGTAGAGATCATATACACTGAAGTGACAAAAGTCATGGGATAGCAATATGCAAATTTTCAGATGGCAGTAGCATCGCGTAGAGCAGGTATAAATGTGCAGTGCTTTCGCAGAGCTTTCATTTCTGTTCCAGTTATTCATGTGAAGAGGTTTTGACGTGATGATGACCGCACGACGGGAACTAACAGACTTTGAACGCGGAATGTTAGTTGGAGCTAGACGCATGGGTCACGCCATTTCGGAAATCGTTAGGGAATTCAACATTCCCAGATCCACTGTGTCAAGAGTGTGCCGAGAGTATGGAATTTCAGGCATAACATCCCACCATGGACAGCGCAGTGGTCGACCGCCTGCACTTAACGACCGAGACAGGCGACGTCTGCAAAGAGTCGTAAATTCTAACAGACAAGCAACACTGCGTCAAATAACCGCAGAAATCAATGTGGGACGTGCAAGGGACTTGTCTGTTAGAACTGTGCGGAGAAATTTGGCTTTCTTGGGCTATTCCAGCAGAAGACCGACTCGAGTGCCTTTACTGACAGAACGACATCGCTTGCAGCGACTCTCGTGGGCACGTGAGCATTTCGGTTGGTCCCTAGATGAATGGAAAACCGTGGCCTGGTCCGATGAGTCACGATTTCAGTTGGTAAGAGCTGATGGTAGGGTTCGAGTGTGGCGCAGACCCCACGAAGCCATGGACCGAAACTGTCAGCAAGGCACTGTTCAAGCTGCTGGTGGCTCCGTAATGGTGTGGGCTGTTTTTTCATGGCATGGACTTGGTCCTCTGGTAGGACTGGACCAAACATTGACTGGAAATGCTTATGTTCAGCTACTTGGAGATCACTTGCAGCCATTCATGGACTTCATGTACCCAAACAACGATGGGATTTTTATGGAGGACAATGCGTCATGTCACCGGGCCACAACTGTTCGCGATTGGTTTGAAGAACATTCTGGACAATTCCAACGAATGATCTGGCCACCTAGATCGCCCGACATGAATCCCATCGAGCATTTATGGGACATCATCGAGAGGTCGGTTCGTCTCCAAAATCCTGCACCATCAATGCTTTCACAATTATGGACGTCTATCGAGACAGCATGGCTCAATATTCCTGCAGAAGACTTCCAACGACTTGTTGAGTCCATGCCACGTCGAGTTGCTGCACTTCGCCGGGCGAAAGGAGGGCCGACAAGATATTAAGAGGTATCCCATGACTTTTGTCACTTCAGTGTATTATATTTCTTAACTAATTAATTCCATACATTGGAATTAAAGCCATTTTTTAAAAATTAGTTTTATATAAATAACCATTTTACAAAATTTTAAGAATTCCGCAAAACTGGTTTATCAACGAATTTAAGTTGTTATGCTTGGGCAAAATTTTCTCAAAATTCTCAACGAAATGAAATTAAATTAATGGTGTAAATTTTGAATATTTATTATGTATAATATTTGTTTAGTTTTTAAATATTTTTCTTTTATGACTACTTGGACTAATTGGAAATGTACGCATGGTTAAATTAATTTAATGAGTTCAGCTATTCTTTAAATGGTGTGATAAAAAAATCTAATTGAAGCACAGAAAAATCTTAAAACTATTTTTCTCGCACATGTATAATTTAATATGAGCATTTTGTCCATCTGTATATAAATAAATTAACCTACATTTCATTGAGAAAATATATATATGAAGTAAAAAACATATGTATTAACAAAAAGAAATTTGTATATCAGAGCTTAATTATTTAATTGAAAGATTTAAAAAAAATGTTTGCGTTAGATAAGAATAAAATTAAAAATGAATGCGAAAATCTGAACGCTTTCGAATTAATTTAGTATAAAAATATCAGAATATAAATATTTTTTAAAAAAAGTCGAAGTCGTGTTGTAAACACGATAAGGGTCATATAAAATTTAGAATCTAAAGAAGTCTTATGAACTTGAAGAAAGAATGAATTTAATATTGATAAAAATGTTTAAATGTACTAGTGTCTGTTAAAAAATATCTGAAAATATATTAGTCTCTTTTTAGAAGTTATCCTTTATAAAATTGCGGATCAAAAAAAAAAAAAAAAAAAAAAAATACAAAATCATTCTGTAGATAATAAAATCTTCAACATCAAAAAGTGCACAGAAAATATTTTATAATATTAGCATAAAAATAAAACGAATGAAGCTTAAATTAAATGTTTAAATATTATTTGGTTTGCAAGTGGTATATATATATATTTTTTTTTTGAATTTTTTGAATTATGCTATTTTTATTAAATTAATTTGATAACATAAAAAATGTATGAATTCCATAGAACTGGTTTATCAGCGAATTTAATTTATCCTTTTTAAAAACTTCCTCTAAATTATCAACATTTAAAAATAAATTAAATTAATTTGAAAATTTGCAATAATTATTGTACACAAAATCTATTTAATTTTTAAATATTTCTCTTTTATAACTAATATGCAAAGTGCAACATTTTTAAATACGTCGTTACTCCTTCGATGATACATTTACTTCCTCTATTTTATAATATTCGGGTTAATAACGTAGTTCCAAGTATGTGAGATCACGCTGATTAGATTTGGTATGTATAATGGTACATATTTGGTACGGACCCCATGAAGCCTTTGTTAATGGATAACCAGTCGCAGGTTCTTGGACTGGGGCTCAAAGATATCGATGTCCAACATGTTGATTTGTAGATGCGCTGTCTCTTCGATTCAATTTAATTCGGCTGCTTGTTTAGGCAAAATTGGGACAGAATTAGGTGATTCTGGTTGGCGTACAATCGGACCCTCTTAAATTAGATAGCTACTTCAAAATAGGTTTGAATAAATATCATTATATGTAACATTAATATTATTAATTTGAATACATTAATATATAATTATATTATAACATTAATATTATAGATAATAAATAACATGAATAATGATCATTAACATTAATTAACGATAGAACTGGGCCTGAATAGCCGAGTGTCTAGCGCTCTGGCGCTCGGTACCACAGGTTTCGTGTTCGAGTCCCGGTGGTGCCATGGACGTTTGTAGTGCGGAACCCACTTTAAGCCATAGGTCTCGGTCTTCTATGACTGTAAGAGCGTCACGGAGCAGAAGTCAGACTTTTACCTACGGGTGCTCCATCAGAACAGAAGCTGCATCTCTCTTCCCTCCTTCCATGAGGGATACGATAACAACAACAACGACAGAACTCATTCAAACTAAGATTTGACTTTTAAATAAAATACGATGTGAAATATGCCTTTTTTGCATTTATATATTTGTAAGTGATTGATTTTAGCAACTTATATAAATAGTTCTAATTCGGATTTAAAATTTGAAACTTAAACATACAAAGGATGCTCCAATCATACTTAAGTTTCACATATAAAATTTACGTTAAAGAGCTTTGTGCTTCACTAATAATTGAGTGCAAATGAAAATTATCCCTATTGTATATAAATATATATATTATGCATATATGTATTATAACGTCAACAACTCACGTATTAAATATGTAGATTAACGCTAAACAGTGTATTTACTGTTGTATTAATGCATTGTGTATAATCACTTAATTTATTCGATAGCTCTCGTATCGTATTGATTGTATAAAATTAATAAGTGATGCCCTCCACTATAGCATGCAGTGTCCGTTAATACTATGTTTATATTTTTGCCAACAAATAATGATTGTTTAGTTAGTTAATTCTCTGTTTATTTAATAATAATTAAAATCCATAAATATTTTCATGAAGAAAATCTTTACATGCCGATTCACAGACGCACCTATTGAGTATGCAGGGCAGTTAGCGATTAAAAAATCAGTTTTTGGCAATACCATTTCCTAACGTACGCCTGTGGGATATTCAGGCTATCACGTTATTAGTTTGATATATATATATATACATATATATATAAACTCATGTTTGTGAAAATTGCAACACCATGAAGGAATTGTCATAATTGAATGAAATTTAATACACAGTTGAGTGGTAGTAGTACAAATAAATGATTAAATGTTCAAAGCAAACAAACAATAACAAGAGATCGGAATCAGTATTTTGTGTAGCCACCACGCGCCGTAATAAGTGCTGCTACACGACGTGGCATGGAGTCAAACAAATTTTGAATGTCTGCCTGAGGAAGAGCATTCCATATTGTTTGTATGCGCAACCAAAGTTCGTCTGCAGAAGAAACAAGACGAGGATCACGAGCGAGACGCCGACCAACGAAATCCCACACATGTTCAATCGGCGACATATCCGGGAAATACGCAGGCCAAGGAAGAAGCTGTACCTGCCGCGCTGCAAAGAAGGATTGAACAGTCCTAGCGATATGAGGGCGGGCATTGTCCTGTTGAAATACAGCGCCTGACAAGGTTTGAAGGAAGGGAACAGCTTGGGGCTCTAGAACTTCACTGATGTACCGGTTGCAGTTCAGATTGCCCACAATTCTTAGCAATTGAGATAGTGCATGATATGCTATGGCACCCCAGACCATAAATCCAGGTGTTCGTCCACTGTGGCGTTCGATAATGCACTCCGGAAGGTGGCGTTCACCGGCATAGCGTTTGACACGAATGCGGCCATCATGATACCACAAATTAAAGCGGGATTCGTCAGAAAACAAGACATGCTGCCAATCAGCACGCTAGTCTCTATGCTGAGTGTCCCATTGTAGCCGCAGGCGGCATGGCTTAGCGTGAGAGGGATCCTGTATAAAGGAGTCCTTGCGCGCAGTCCACGCTGCAGCAGACGTCTACGAATTGATGAAGCACACAATGAAACACCTGTAGCTATTGACCACTGTGATGCCATTTGTCTAGAGGAAGCTGTACGGTCCGTCAGCGCCAAGCGGACCAGGTGTCTATCATCGCGAGCTGACGTCGCATTTCGGGGTCCACTCCTGGATTTCCGACTTGTCCGTCCACTGCTTCCAAAGACGCATCCCTGTGCTGCTGTTACGCTGCACACGAGCGGCTACTGCACGATAAGACAATCCAGCTTCACGAAGGCCGAAGATTCTCTCCCGTTCAAACTCTGCAAGTGGTTCAAATCTCGCTCTCTTTGGTCAAATAGGCATAAGTAACAATTCAGTTAACGTTTACCGCTAGCAGATAACCACCGATAACCATACACGCCTCGCTACAGCCGTCTATTTATTCGGATCCATCCGCCGTTCAGAGGGCGCTGCTCAACATACGCATGCGCTACGGATTTGAAATTCTCATCATTTGCATATCATGCGCTAATTTGCATTTCCTGAAAATTTCAGCTCACTCGCGTAAGTCCTTCATGGTGTTGCGATTTTCACAAACATGAGTTTATATAAAGCATGTACATAAATTATGTACATGTTCAGATTACATTTTAATACAATGGCAATTGCTTCACATAATCTCCATAGAAACATATATTAAATATTATTTATATGTAACAGTAATTACGGTTTTATTATGCGTCTACGGAAAACTATTCTATGTATATATATATACATATATAGTGTGTGTATTTAATATAAAACTTTTTTTCAGGATATTAAAGAATTTTTTTTTTTTTTTGCATCTGTCGAATGAACTTCAATTTCGTTGCAACAGCTTATTGCGGCCTGGTGGCCAAGTTGTTAGCGCTCTGTCCTTTGCTATCATATTCTTCAGATTCGTATTCTGGTGGTGGTATGGATATTTGTCAGTAGTTCGGAATCCACTTTAAATTGTAGGTCCCTTCCTGTTTAGCCCTCGTGTGCACAAGATGGCCGTACAGCAACAAACCAAACTAAAGCTACAGCGTATGCGAACTGCAGTTCTTGAACATTTTTTTTTTTTTGTAGGACTTAATGTGAATCATTAAAGAATTAAAGTTGTTCGTAAAAAATATACCCCTTTTCATTTATGCATATATATATATATATGTATATAATGCTAATAACTGAGCATCGATTAAACTGCAAGTATACGTGGGGAAATGGTATCGCCAGGACTGAATTTTTTATTGTTAATTGCTCTGCGTGGAAGTCACTAACATATACTGCTATAAAAGCCATCAAGTGTCTCCGTTTCTGAAAGTAGCATTTACAAAACATGGTGCATGGATTCAAGCCTATATCATCTTACTCACTAGTTGCGTCTATGAGTGGGATAAAGGTTTTCGCATAATTAATTTTAATGAAACTCTTTATTAATCAAATTCATTATTAAATGATCAGAAAATATATAACAAGCAATCGTTCTTTGTTTACTTAAATATGAAAGTAATTTGTTGAACACTGCAGGCTATAAGGAAGCTCATCATTTATTAATTTTATACAATCAACACAATATTTTAACTATAGAAAAAATTAAGTGATTATGCACATTGTATCAATACATCAATGAATACACTGTTTAGTGTTAACCTACATGTGTAGTAATACATGAGTTGTTGACTTCATAATTCAACACGTGTTTAGCCAGTCATTGCAAAAAATAGCTCTGCCTCTCGAAGCCCCATGAAAAGATAAACCCCGACCCGAGGAAAATAAAGAAAGTATAGGAAAAAACAACAAGCGTTTAATTCGCTAAATAACGCATGAGTTCCAGATGCCCGTTATTGAAACGTTTTTCAGTATAGAATGTGAAGAAGGCTTATAGGTTTGTGTACAAACGCTTTCTTTATTTAAAAAAAAAAAAAAAACATTGCTTTTTAAAGTTAATCTTATTTTTTTTTCACGGCAGAAAGAACTTCAACAATAATATGTAGTTATTAAAATATATATATCAGTTTAATTACAAATATAGTTTGTAATACGTTTTATAAATTGATAATTGAAATGACAATTATAATACTAAAATTCGACGGCATCTATTTTTGTCGATGTGGTATATTATGTAATTAAATAAATTACAAAATACTTTTATTTTTATTTTTAAAATAACAATAACTTTCTTTTCACGAATACATGAATTGATTCTAGTTATCATTATTTTGGCAATATAGTATAGTAAATACCTTTACAAAGTTCACATATACTGAAAGTTGGAAATGAATTCTCATAAGATTTAGGAACATTTGGTTTCTGGTATTAATCATTTCACTTTACATGTATAATACTTTATATTATAAGCTTACATATATAATTCATATTACGTTATAAGTTTATATATAAAAGGGATATTACATTATAAAGTTACATATATAATTGGCATTACATTATAAGTGTACTTGTATAATTGGTATTACAGTATATGGGGGACTAATCCTCAGTGCAGGACGGACATCCCATGAGTAATCTACTCATTGATGGAGGGAAAAGGCGGCTCTTTTGTTGTTAATGGAGCACCTGTAGGTAGAAGTCTGATTTGGCTCCGTGATGCTCTTACACTCACATGAGACCTGAACCTACGGCTTAAAGGGGATTCCCACTACAGACATTCATGGCCCCGCCCTGACTCGAATCCGAAACCTGTGGCACCGAGCGCTAGAGAGCTAGACACTCGACCATTCAGGCAAATTACATTATATGTTTTCATATATGGTTTTGTTTCTTTACTAAATGATAAGAAATAGAAAATAAGATTAAGCATGAATAAATTTATGCCTCTTAAAATTTAACTAATGTATATTGCTCTAATCTTTTGTGCATCTTATTTATTTAACATAAAAAAACGGCTGAAGACAATAATAACAGCTATTTTTGCTTATTTAATTTTTTTAGTCAGGAAACTCATTTATCACATTTTGTTTTCTTTTTTTATCGTATATTAAAGGGAAAAAATATGCATGCAAGCCTGAATAGTGGATAGCGATAAAGTTGTTTCGTGGCAATGGGGCTTGTTCGCGTTTTCTGGTGATTATTTAGACGTCATCAACGAGTGGAGTTTGAGGTATTTTCCTTTTTCCTTATCCTTTTTCTTATTATGCGTTTAATTAACATGATGTCGATACTCATAAAATATTTAATTAGCTATTGAAGAAACTAATATACGATTGGAAGATGAGATCTGGAGTACATTTTTTTTTCATGGTAATAAAAGACTTCGTTTTTGAAGAGTCGTTTTTTGAAGATAAATTTACTAATTCAGAAACTGAAAGCATTGTTTTCAGTTTTCAGAATTGTTTCATTGTGAAAACTCTCACACTGGTGAATTTACAGTGTCAACAACTCAAATTCAAAGCGATAAAGTTGTACGGGGAAATGGGATTGTTCGTGTGTACTGATGATTAGATACACTACTTGTCTTCAACAAGTGAACTTTGTAGTATTTTACTCCTTCCTTTTTCTTATTATACGCTTTAATAAACATCATTTCGATAGACATAAAATTTCCCGTTATGATTCAAGAAACTAACATATGATTGGGAGATGAAGAAATATTCCGGTAAACATTTAAAAAAGGAATTGTGGTTGAAAGTTTATGAGATTGGGCGTGTAACAATTGTCGCGACTAATGAGGAGTAGATTTTTTTTTTTTTTTTTAAATATTGGAATTATTTAGTCAACAAACTAAAATGTTTCCACTGCACCGTAGGCATTATACTACTAGTCTAAGTATGATAAAATGTACATTTTCAGTTTAAGCAACCTTAGTTTTAAAAAAATACAGCCCTTTTCCTATGAAACCAACGACGTAGTGGCTAGCGCTCTAGCTTGAGGTTCGCATCCTGAAGGTGGCATGGATGTTTGTGAGTGGTTCGAAACCCATTTTAAAACAGTAGATCTGGTGTGTTTAGCCTTCGTGTGCACAAGATGACCGTAGAGCGACAAACCAAACCTCTGAAACAGTGAAAGCCAGGCTGCAACTCACATTCTAATCACTGTGGTTTATTATTTTTTTGAATATATTTTTTAATTACTAGCATTTCAACGATCATATTTTCATTTAATTTTATTTAAAATTCGAATCTTGGACATTTTTTTATTCTCACTAGGACTAACCTCATAATAAAACAAAATTACTTGATCCGTGTATTTATTATTTTCGCAAAAATAGTAAAGAAAATACATCTAAAAAATAATGTTAAGTTGGGAGTGTGACTAATTTACAATTTTGACAATATCGTACACAATATAGGAATAACTAATAACAATAGCTTAGTACTGATGATATTGAAGTAATTTTCTAATTGTGCTTATACAAACATATATTAATACAAATGCATGCATATTTTTTTGCATGAATATTGCTTTATGCATATTTTTTTCACCAATATTTTTTGTGTGGTACAAAAATGTACCATTGTTTCAAAGATTGTAAATAAGCACTGTTGTGCCAGTTTCCAGTTGTGTTTAAAAGTTGAATGACCAACCACCACAATAATATTGGCTCTGATCCAAGGCTAGAATTAGCATCAGTGTTGTTTTGAGAGATTCGAGGTATTTTGGTTATGACTTTTCCCAAAATTGATATCACAATTCATTCTTTATGTGCTACATAACATCTTCATTATCAGGATTTCTCAGTATCGACTAGATGATTCGGCAGATTACGTTTGGAATAACAAGCTTATAGAGACAGTAGGTCATTTGTGCAAAGTTGTTGAAATTTAACTTCAAGGCGAAAACGCTAGAAATCTGTTAACAAGCAACCATAGTGCTATAGTTTATTATGGAGTTATAATCGTTTTATAGCGTCGCCAGCATTCAACAGTAATTTTATAGTTCTCTGTGGGTTTATTTATTTATTTTTTGTTTGTTTGTTTGTACATTTGACTTCTCTTTCATGTGGTTTCTATAAATTAATGTCCATTTTTAATGTATATAGTTATGAAAATAATTTATTATTTAAAAATGAATGAAATTAATTTTGGCCATACCATATATTTAGCATTGACAGATTTAAGCAAAGGTTGAAAAAAAAATAATTACACTAATAAAATAAATATAAAATACATAGATAAATTCAGAAATTCAACAGAAAGGAAATAAAACATAAAATATAGCTGATATAAAAAAAATATCAGATATAATAAAAAATATTTTCAATTTAATACTCTCATTTCAAAACAAAAACAAAATTTAAGTCAGTTAATATATATGCAGTGAAATTCATAAATGCCATGAGTAAAGCTTGAAAAGAAAAAAAAAAGAAAGAATTACACTAACAAAAATAAATATAAGATACACACTTAAATGCAGAAATTCATTATAAATTAAATAAAATAGCTTTTCAATTTAATACTCTAATTTCAAAATAATAACAAAATTGAAATATGTTAATATATTTGTAGTGAAATGTTTAAATGAATAATAATGCTATTTTCAATTTTCATGATCTATTTTTTTTTAGAATAACTTATCTTTGTTCGGATTTAATTAATTATAATATATCCATCAACTACACTACCTTTAAAAATAAGCTGTAAATAAAAACTCGCAAATTAAACAAAATCTAATAAATAAATTAAGGTAAATTCGGAAAACCTTTTTTAAAAGAGGAAAGTTTAATTTACGTCTTAAATTTCCGTAAACAAATAAAGCATGTACATTACTGCTATTTGGTTTTAACAATAAATGGGTAATAAAATAAAGCGTGTCCCCCTATTTTTAAGGAATAGAAAGTTGAGAAAAAATCTCGCGTCCTTTTCATACTTTAATTGGAGCTTGGCTTATTTTCCCGGCTCGTATTTATTTAAAAATTACGAAGCGATTCTCAAAATTCCGAGAAATACCGGAAATTCTTCTTCTCAAATCATATTTTTGTTTACCTATGTGCTTATTAAAGTTAAAGAGATACAATAATTGCTATTTTGTTTATAGCACCTATAATTTTGTATTAAATATAAAACTTTACGAAAATTTATAAAAAGGAACATTTTATTTTTTAATCATTTTGTAGAGAAAATATTGCGCAAGAAAATTTCTTAAAAGGATATAAATACCAAGTATTTAAAAAATATATATATTTATATTAATTTCTACCTATTATTAATTTCTAATATAAAAAAAAAGTTTTGAAGTAAATTCCTACTTTTTTTTCACAGTATTGCAGAAAGTCCTTTATAAATTATTTCATTCATTTTTTTAAGTTTATCTGGCGCCATCTATTGGTAGATACATGCATTTTATATCTAAAAAAACAACATAAAAATAATTAATTAAATTTAATGAATGAATTAATTTATGAAAAAACTGTATTAACATCAAGTGTCATCCACTACATACAAGTTCAAAGAAAATGTACCTGAACTTGAGTGGATGAATGAAAAGTATGCTATGAACGATTGAAAATTTGGAAAATATATATATATATATATAGGGAGAGTGTGCGCTAATATAAGGAATTGAAAAAAAAAAAGATTTTTCTTTCTTAAATCTCTGCTTTCTGAATTAGTTAATGCATTTATATAATTTATTTATTTTTTATTTTTGCAATTCTCATATAAAAATATGCAATCACTAAATTATTTGATAAATTTCTTTTTCATCTAAATTTATAATTTTAAATTATATATTTTTTTAACTCTAAAGGATAAGTTCTATCTAATTATTTATTTTTATTTATTGGTTACTTTTAGCAGTAATTTAACTATAATATCAGAATAAAAAAAAATTAATTTATTAAAGAAAATTACAAAATTAAATAATATAGGTACCAAAATAAAAAATAAATATTGAAAAATCCAATAATGGAATAAAATAAAGGCCCCAATTAATTAGAAATAAAATCTAAAATGCATTTGCACCCACATAACACGCCCTTTTAAAACGAGGAAAATTTTTAATGAATAGCAATAGGTTATCGTGCTAAGAATAAGAAAGTCGATCTGAAGATCTCTGAATATCACTGAATTATTCAATTTCAAACATATTATTTCAATTCGAATACTTTATAATATTTTTAAGATACGACATTATACTTTTTATAAAACTATTTTAGTTTTTTTAAGAAATTCTTACCAAAATAGCTTTCATTTGGCTTTGAAATTTACTCTTAAAGGTCACTATTGACGTACGTGGTGCAGTTGTCAATGGAACAGCTTACAAATGTCTACAACAAGTCCGTTTCCTAACGGTGGATTTTTTTTTCTCAGCAGGATCTAAAGCTTATGCGTCATTTTTTTGCTGCTTTGATACAAACAATTTAAATAAAAAAAGCATTTATTCCGGTCAAGCGTGTTTTGTTTCAAGCATAAATATTTTGATCTTTTGTTTTTAAATACATTTCAATACAGAAATGTTAAAAAATATATATGAAATATATACATTTGATTTCCTTCGAAATAAGAAACTCTATCATAAGCACAGTTAACAAAATGAAACAGTTGAATATAATATTTCATCCAAACTGAATAATAATTCATTTATTTAAATTGTATTTGATTAATAAAATTGGAAAAATCTCAAAGACTAAACTAATTAAACAACTTTACTAAAAAAAACTTTCAACTTTTAAATTTTTTTTTCAAACATAAATATTTTGATCTTTTGTTTTTAAATAAATTTCAATACAGAAGTGTTAAAAAATATATATATTACAATTCCTTCGAATTACATTATTCTATTATAAACGTAGTTAACAAAATGAAACAGATGAATATAATATTTTAAACAAAATTAAAAGTAATTTATTTATTTAAATTTTATATTTGATTATTAAGATTTAAAAACTCTCAAGGACTAAACTAGTTAAACAGTTTTGCTAAAAAAATATCAACTTTAATTTTTTTTTTCAAATATAAATATATTAATCTTTTGTTTTTAAATACATTTCATTATAGAAGTGCTAATATATATATATATATATTCCTTACAATTCCTCTCCTTCCCTACAATTCCTCTAAAATAAGTAGTTAACAAAATGAAAAGGAATATAATATTTTATCCAAACTTAAAAATAATTTATTTATTTAAATCTTATTTGGTTATTAAAATTGGAAAAATCTCAAGAAATAAACTAATTAACCAACTTCACTAAAAATAAACTTTCAACTATACTCAACATTCTTACAAATTGTAATGCCTATTAAAAATATGAAGCTGTTGTAAACTATTTTATTAAAAATTTAAAAAAATTAATACTTATTTATAATGAGATATGAGATTAATATACGATTTCTAAGATGCCTATATATATATATATATATATATATATATATATATATTTAATTTAAAAAATAGAAAAAAAATATTATAATTTTCTGATTATTTTTAATCAGAAAAATGGATCTATTATTTTCTGATTATTTTTAAAAGCTTAAGTAAAGGGTAGGCTTTATGAATCCGCTTATCTCGCGAACACGTAGGAACTTTTCCGTTAGATGAATCGCGAAATTTCACTAAGAAAGCAGGTTTTTTATTTATTTAGTTTATATTTTTTGATTTCATAAAAAAAATTAAAGTAAATGAGTTCCCCTTTTTTTATTAAAATGATTTGTTTTACATACAAAATTGCTTATATTGTTATTTTATTGAGTTACGTCGAAAATTTGACTTCGGCAAAATTTGCTCCTAGCTAAAGAAAAAGAACCAGAACGTACATCTGAAATAATAAAATAGCATAAATAATGAATTCCCAGAATTTTTTTTTTATTTTAAGTTATATGCAGATTTTAACTTAAATAAATTTTTTGAAGAAAAAAAGCACTGCAGGCTTATACTCAGAAATCTACGATACAAAGTACGTTACTTTGCTAGCAACGGTATATATCGGTGTATAAAACGATAATTTTATGATTATTTTTAAAAGCTCATGCACCGGGGTCGGCTCATATACGGGTAAGCTAATCTTTCAAAAACGTAAGAACTTATCCGTTAGATGAATTGCCAAATTTCACTAATAAAGCAGGTTTTTATTTCTTTAGATTGTATTTTTAATTTTATAAAAAACATTTAATTAAATGAGTTACCCATATTAAAAGAGTTGATTATATTCAAAATTGTTTATATTGCTATTTTGTTGAGTTGTCAAAAAACGAAAAATTTGACATTGGAAAAAATTTGCACCTGTCTAATGGAAAAGTACCAAAACGCACACCTGAAATAATAATAGAATACCACAAATAGTAAACTTTACAGAAATATTTTCCCTATTTATCTAATATACAGATTTGAAATTTGGTAAATTTTTCGAAGAAAAACTCACTGCCTGCTGATATTCAGAAATGTACGATATATACATACATGAGAATAACTGATATATATACATATATTAGTGAAATTAGTTTAAAAAATACGTGATCAATATCCTGTGATGCAAATATAAACTTATATTAATTATAATAAGTTATTTTTATAAGAATAATTATTATATAGCTTAAATAATGATTTATTTAAATTTTATAAATTAATCATTTACAGATTAAATTAATTTAAGTAACGATTCCAAGCCAAACTATTTGACTATTATTCCGTATGTGATGCTTTATTCTAAATAAAATCTATTTTTAGTAATCATAATACAATAAATATTTTAAAAAAATATTGGATTCAAATATACCAAAATGTTTAGGAACTTTATTGTGACTTTACTCTCGTAAATGTCAATGCATCTAAATATGACAGCCTAAAGTTTAGATTTCTGAACTAAATGCATTCATATCTGCTGAGTTCCCCAACAGTTTTATCTGGAAATATTTAAAATGTTGTTTTAAGGATACGTCCAAACAAATTTGACGTACAGCGACAACCATGTTATGTTTGAGTTTTCGTGTCAAATGTATGTTATTTTGGTTTCAGATCAAGGACCATGTCGGATCACCCTAAAAACATGGCCTCCGTAGGTAGTAAAAATAATCGGAAATATGACGAGGTTATTTTAGCAATTAAGAATGCTTATAGTTATAATATTATTTATTTTTACATAAAATTGCATATTTAAATTTAGTTTAACGGTATTAAAGTTAAATGTAGAAATCTGAAGTCTCTGGGTGAGTTAATCAACATAGTTTAGCAAAGTATATCAGCATAGATAAATATTATTAGTTAATTTGTAGGGATTATTTATGCCAAATATACTTTATTATTAATAGAAGATAATATTTTTGTAATTCTTGAAGGTATAATTTAACAAGGTATTGGAAAAATTAAAAAATTAAATTTGTCTTATGTTAATTCTTCCCGTATATTGTTCAGAAAGTGCTTAATATAAATGGAAAGTTAAATGATTCTAAGGACCTAAGAAAATATTTTAATTCTTGGAAAAAAGTATATATATATATAAACTTTTACAAAATTGAAATATTGTCTCGAGTTCTTAGAATCATTTAACTTTATATATATTTGTTGGATAAATGCATAATTTAATTTTTCATTCTTTCTAATTGGTGTATGAGTTAAAGTAATGAAGTTACACGTAAATTCTTATTTAAATTACTTACAAAAATTATATATATATATAAAAAATAAATATTTGTTTTTAATTTTTCAAATTCAAACTTTTATATGTGTTTTAAAATTAATCATTAAGCAGAAAAGTTTTATTTTTAAAATGTAAAATTATTTTTAAATAAAATTTGGTTTCCACGTAAAATAAAAATCTAATTGTTACCTATAAATAATACAATATCTATTCTTTTCTAAATAATTCAGTAAAATGTTTCTATTCCATAAATATAAAAAAAAATTATAATTAAAAATGATCGTATTTAAACATAAAAATATTTTATAGTAAATAATTATAGTCTTGTTCTTAATCAACAATAATATTTAACATATATGGCGATACAGTGAAAGTTATTAAGTCTTGTTTAAATAACAATGATACATTAAAGAATACTTTCAATGGCAAAACTAAAATATGTGTATTAAAATTACCATAAAAAATAATCAATTTAATCGGAATGAATTTTTCAATTAGATCCAATTTTTCTACGATTGAAGTTTTTTTCTTTTTAGTATAACTTGTATAAGAAAAAGAATCGAGTAGCGTTTTTTTTTTTTTTTTAAATGAATATTTTATGCAACTTTTTTTTTCAAATATTGACACATTTATTTAACTAAAAATACTGACTATCTAAAAAAAGAAAGGGAATATTTATATTAATCTTAATTAACATAAATATTTCATGAAAGCAATTTTGAACGTGATATTTTATTATTAAATGCCGTTTAAATAACAATAATACACTAAAGAATATTTTAATGGCGATATTAAAATATGTACATTAAAATTATGATTAATTTAATCCGAGTGATTTTTTTAATAAGATCGAATTTTTCTGTTTTGAAAGTTTTTTTTCCCAAATTTATTCGAAAAAAAGGATGAATTATTTTTTTTAATGAATATTTTGTATGTCATTTTTTTCCAAATATTGTATTTTCAATCTTTATATTTTTTAAGTAAGACAAATTTGTTTAACTAAAATATTAACTGTCTAAAAAAAGAAAAGAAACGATTTTGCATTGGTAATAATAATATTTTGCTTAATTTACGTAAATATTTGATGAAAGTAATTTTAACAGTGATATTTTATTATTAAGCGTCGTTTAAATAACAATAATATATTTAAGAATACTTTTAATGACGAAATTAAAATATGTAGATTAAAATTATTATGAATCAAATGATCAATTTAATCTGAATGATTTTTTTTTAATTAGATCGAATTTTCTTCTGATCTAAATATTTTTTTTTAGGATAATAGATAAAAAAGGAACTTAGTAATGTCTTTTTAATGTATATTTTAAGTAAGAAATATTTATTTAATTAAAATACTTGTTGTCTAATAAAAGAAAGGAAACGATTTCGCATTACTAATAAAATTATTTTTCTAAATTAAGATAAGTATTTGATGTAAGTAATTTTAATAGCGATATTTTATTATTAAGTGCCGTTTAAGTAACAATAATACATTAAAGTAAGTAAAATAACTATCTTAAAATTATTATAAATCAAATGATCAATTTAATCCGAATGTTGTTTTTTTTAATTAGATCCAATTTTTTAAAGTTTTTGAATATTTTTTTCAAGTTTAACATAACTTGTATTAAAGAAAATGAATCTGGTAGTGTTTTTTTTTTAATGTATATTTTATGAACCATTTTTTTTCTCCAAATATTGTATTGGAAGTAAGACAAATTTTTAGTTAAGATATATAAAAAAAGGAAGGAAACGATATTATTAATATTTTTTCAATTAAGACAAATATCTGGTGAATTTATCTGCGTTATTGTATTATTAAGTCTCTTTTAAAGAACAATAATACATTAAGGAAAATTTTTAATACCGAAATTAAAATGTACATTAAAATTATCATAAATCAAATTATTAATTTAATTCGAATAAAAGGTATGAATCCATTATTTTTTATGTTAGTTTTTTCTCTTTGGTCTTCTAATGATTAATATATTTTAACGATTTCTTTATATAAATAATAAAAATTAAACTTTACCAACTATAAATATATTTATATCAAAAAGAGAAAAAAAGAAACAGAACATTTTTCACTCAACCAAAGATAAATTGATACAAATATTTATAACACCATATCTTTCAACACATCTATCACAATATTAAAAAAATAATAATAAAAACTTACTTGTTTTTTCTATGAAGAAATATCAGCTGCAACGCAGTGAAAAGTGATTTTCAATAGGTTTAGATACCAGCGTTGAGTCGAATTGATTACCAGATGAGAAAAAACAATAAACAGTGGTTAAAAAGAACAACAAAGTTATCGCTTCCTCTCTTCTCAGCTCAACATTCCGCCCCCTCTTCTCTTATCGTTTGGTGAGGCGGCGGTTCCGAACGTCCGCCAAGAACGGAGCAACAGTTCGTTTTGGCAACGAGTCCCAAATTGTCGTTTGCAAAAGGGGGTGTTGATAAAAGAAAAAAAAAAGAAGAAAGAAATCATGCGCAGGCGCGCTTCTTTGCAACTCGCGTGTTCTGTGTGTGGGGCAGTACAAGTCTGATCTTTCGAACTTTTTCATATCAGTTCGAATTATTTGTTCCGAATTATCTTTCGACTGGCTACTTATCCTGTGCGGCGGGAAAGGAAGTAAGTGGTGGTACGTCAATGAATGTGTCCTTTGAGCTCTTGCAGTCAGTCTTTCTCCCGCATTTAAGAGAAGAATTGCTTTCAAAAAAGACTTCGTTTATAATTTATTTGATAAACGGTTGTTAGCTCTTCAACTGACGTCGGCGTTAAGCCAATTTTGTCTATTCTAGAATAACAAAGGATAAGGGATTTAACCCTCGGTGTGTTTACAGAAGGGCACAGGGTCTTATTTCTGGGCTCATCTGTGATTGAGGATTCATGGGACTAGATTGAACTCCATGCTAATTGTATTTGAATAGATAAAATAAGGATTTGGGATGCAAGAAAAATAAAGAGTTTTCAAGAAATATCTAAATCAAAATATTTCGTTTGGCTATTAGTTCAATTTAAGAGAACGTGGCGGTGACAATATATTTATTATTCAAATGAAATAAGAATATTCAAAATAATCATTTTATGTTTATTTAAAAGTTGAAATAATTTTAATAATATGGCGTATAAAATCGGCAAAATGAAGAAATAATATAAAATAAATGTAATCATCTAGGCCGTTATACAGGTTATCTATAAAATTATTTAACAATTATTTCTCAAAGAAAGGAACATAAAATAAAAGAAAATATTTACATTATTTATTAGTATTTTATATTATTTAATTACAAATTATTAGCTCGTGGAAGAAATTTAAAAAAATAAAATATAATATAAATAAATGTAATAATAATAAAAGTAATTAAATAATAATTATAATAAACTATAATTGAAATATTAAAAATACATAATATAATAAAAAAAAATAATGTAATAAAATAATTCTAATAATAGAAGTTGAAAAAAATTTTAATTTTTCTTATAATAATAAATAATTATAAGACAAAATAAAATAATAAATTAAAAAAATAATGAAATATTGAAAGTCGTTTAGAAAGTCACATACCCATTCTCCCCAATCAATATCCATAATTTCATAGGCAAAAACCTTTATTTATTTTATCGATACAATAATTTATAATATTTAAGAAAAAAGATTAATTTGAAAAATACTAAATAGCCGATGTTCAAATAAATGATCATCATACTAATCAAACCATTTATAATTAAAAAGCTATTTAAATTAACTATAATTGATCTAATCAGTGACAATGCAAGAAATATGACTTTATGTTTTTAGTTTATATATATGACATCCTATAAAATTTAATCTTACTATTTTTCGTAGTAGAAGAAAGCTCATTGTAGTTAATCATAAAGACCTAAATGCTTTTCATCCGAGCCTATATATATAAAAAAAAAAATATTTATAAAACAGAAGCAATAGCATTTCATAATATCGTGCAGGTTGTAAAATAATAGAAAATATAGCATTATAAACAAAAAGATGATACAACTCACTACTTTGTATAGGTCATCGATGCAAAGACCACAACCTACCTCAAAATAAATCTATTTATCTTCAAAATATAATTAGTAATTTTATCTTAAGGTTTTCTCATTTTGATGGCATGTTTTTGATAAATATAAAACATCATCCGGCTCTAGATTAATAAAACGCTTAAACAGGTAAATATTAGAAAAAACGGTTTTATTTGATGCTTTTTTATATTATAACCAAAAAATGCTATTTTGCAAAACCTTTGATTTATTGCACCTTAAGTAATTGAAATTCTTATTTATTACTAATTTACCTAGATTGCTTTTGATGATAACGATTTAAATGCAGAATCATTAGGTGCAATATTTGTTTATCTCCAACATTTATGGAAGCAGTAAGTCCTAAATCCGCTAAATAAAGCAGATATGGTTATTGTTACACAGTATGATGCGTACTCAGTTGCTACTCAGGAAGCAACATGATCAGTAAGATGATTTTCAGTTATTGTTACACAATATCCTTAAGAATTTTTTCCACCAAACGATCTCCTTGTAGTCCGGCATTGCCGCCTTGTAGAATAAATAAATTACCATACTTAAGTACGAACAATTGATTTAAAGATGCTATCTCTATATAACTTTTCTATATGTCTTTTGGAATGGTATATAGGTCATTGCTGCCACACAAAGAAATGCCTGTCAATATATACAAACTAAACTTATCAAATCTCTCTCTCTCTCTCTCTCTCATATATATAAATGAGATAACAACGTGTTCCCGACTACGCCGGATCAGTAATCTTCCTAGGTCAATTGGCAAATAAAATATGTACTCAGTTAAGAATACACACCTCAATTGACTTGCAATCTGACGTGCTACTGGAACCTTTAAATTCGGTGGCGTGATGTGAGAGCAATGCTATACGTTTGGCATACAATTTTTCTTTGTAAAACGTTCAGTGCACTGTTGATACCAGACTTTTAGTAGCTGTTATTTAAGATTGGTTGGGATTATTATGCAGGTATAGTTAATCAATTTTTTCTTGGAATCTACTGCAATTTTAGATCTGAGTCTTTCTTTGCTATATGTATTATCCAGGAGTAGATTCTGCTTGGGAAATGCATTTCATAGCATTTTAATTACGGAAGGGCAGTTTTTTCAACTATCTTGCTTCATAGGGCTGAATTTGTCCCAAATATGTTCTCCCAATGGATTTCAATCCTATTTCTTTAGATAAATGATGCCGTGTACTTATATCTCAAATATAAATATTCGTAATGTCGTTAGGCAGTAATTAAAAGCCTTTTACAGCCTGTTTTCAGCCACGTGTTAATTGATGCTAAGCTCCAGTGATTTTCATTATTATATTGTGAAGCACTATTCTTTCTTACACATATTGCGCAACTATTACGAAAACATCTTTATTTACTGTTTTATAATCAAAGATTTTCCGGTTTTTTCTGTAATTTTTTGGAAATTAGTTTATTTTAATAACCTCGCATTTATTTATATTTTGTGAAATATTCAGGTCAAAATATCAGAAGATTAAATAACCTAAGAAAAAATAGGCAGCTACTGAAATACGTTTCAGTTATCAGTACCGTAGAATGTTAAGCTACTTAATCTTTACACTCTATAATCTTTTTACACTTCCTATTCTTATCAACATTGGAAGATCTTATTTATCTTTCGTGTATGATTACACAACATAAATAAAAATATGAAGTTTGATCCTAGTATTCGGTAGACAGCTTGTTATTTCTCATCATTCAAGTCAAGGTTATAAATCCAGACACATACCATTAAATCTAATGAAAATTTATTATTATAACAGATTATCATTTAATTAATAATTTTAAAAGTATATTTTTTTAATAAGAAATTATTCATTGTATTTATAAAAATTTTTTTTTCTAATTAAAATAATTATTTCGAAAAGAAATACGGTTTTTATTCTGTAGTCGATAAAAATACAATATTGTAACTATTATTGTTTTTTATTACTACTTATTTATTATTATTTATTTATAATCCAATATTATAACTACATATTAAACCTATTTTTCATTTTTTTTTAATATTATTTGTATTATTATATTTTAACTATATTTTATTTGTTAACTATTATTATTATTATTATTTAATTTTATTTATTATACTTTTTTATAATTATTTATTTTATTCAATATTATAGCTATTTATATTTTTTTTATTATTTACGATTTACTATTTTTTATTAACTATTTATTATTATTTAACCATTATTAGTTAATTATTATTTTTATAACTATTTTTAATATATTTTTATGAAGTTTAAATTATTTTTAAATATTAAAAAATATTTATGATAAATCGCTAATAGTAATTTCCAAACTAAATTAACATTAGTTGTTAAAAGCTAAAAAGTACAACTTTTAATATTAATGGCGAATGTCCTTTGCTACGGTCAAACAGCAAAATAACACTATGAATATTTGAATTTAAAATTATATTAATCCATACTTTTGTTATTAAACAAATTGATTTTATAAAATTTAAGTTTAAAAATAATGAAAGTTATTAATTTTCTTAATATTTGATTCAAATAAAAAATGAATTATTTCCTTCAAAAAGGTTTTTAATGATTAAAACTTTATATTGCGTAACATTGATTCACAAACAGTATTTTAATTCTTTAGAATATATTGCTCATAAATTAATGCGATTTACATCTATTAACAAAATTTCAATATAAATAATATTTTAATGAATTGAAAAAAGTTAATTGTACAATTTTAATTTGAAATAAAACAGATGAATTATGTTTTTAGACAAACATGAATTTTTCGTAAATCATTCTATGTATTTATTTATTTATTTATTTTTTCATATTTATAATTACTTAAATGAAAAGTAATTTAATTTAATAAATAAGGATACTGATCAAAATTTTTAATTTCTATTATACTGCTTTTTAAAGTATTGCCTAATTTAAATATATTGCATTTGAAAATATCACATTGCTGTAATATCCCAAATATTGCATTGTGTATATTTTTTAAAAAAACCAATTAAAACTTTGCCACATAAATTTCAATACATTTTCTGGTAAAACTTTTTAATATTTAATTATATTTACACCTAAATTTATTTATTCACGCACTTTCTTAAAATTTATTTAAAAATTGAGGTTTTATAAAGCTCTAAACAAATGTAAGCTTTTAAATATACTGCCTCAGTTACAAAAGTGTTATCTTTTTTTTAATATTTATTACCTTTATTACTATTTTTTTTTTTTTTTTTTTTTTATTAATTATTTATTAACATTTTACTGTTTTATTTATTTATTATTTATTATTTTTTTAAATTTTTTCAATATATTTTCATGAAGTTTAAATTATTTTTAAATGTTAAAAAATATATATATTTTTTTTAATATTTAATATTTTTTTTTATTTATTGTGCATTAAATGTATTATTATTTAAAATTATTATTTATGCAATAAATGTATTTATTTATTAACGTACTTTTCGATGAATATTTGCCTCATAACGTGGCAAACCAAAAAAATAAATAAATAAATTTAAAAAAATAAATAAATAAAAATAAACTAAGAAAGAAACTGAAATCAAGATTCACCCGTAAGTCTTTTACATAAATTAATAGTTTTACTTCTATATATACGGCTACAGTACTTTCAAAAGGTATCGAGTTTTTATTTCCCATAACTAGGCTATAAAAAAAAGATTTTTTATGACTGTAAATAATGATACTCATTCTTTCCAGCTGTTCTTTTGTGCAAAGTTTTCACATCAACATCACACCTTGAGGTTTCCAAATGGTCCATTTTTTTTTTACCTGATGAAAGAACTTCAAAGCGAAAGATATCTCCCCTTGATTGCCCAGTAACGCTTCTCTATCGCTCTTTCTTATAAGCAAAAACACTTGGGCGATCGAACCTCAACTTGTTTTTCTTAATCAATATCTCTCACATTTCAGCAGTTAAGATTGTTATTGTACCGGTAAGAAAGAAAATGGATATACATGACGAGAATAACAGTATTATTTTATGTTTCGAAAATATTGTTATATTCATCAGAAACTGTTAAAATACATTTTTAATTCATATTAAATATTTTTTTAATGTTTTCATATTGCAATTAATGATATTTTTAATTGATAAAAATTTCGTTAATTGCAGTATGAAAATATTAAAAATTCATGATATGAAAATTATGAGAATATCAGTATTATTTTATGTTTCATAACAATATTTCAGAAACTATCAAAACACATTTTTAATTCATATTAAAATATATATATATATATATTTTGTTTTACTATTTTTAAATTGCAGTTAAAGATACTTTTATGAGTTAAAAATGCATTTGGAAATTAAATGTGAAAAAGTAATTTGCATCCAGACAAAAAATACTTTATAACATCAATCAGTTCATATATTACATTACATCAGTTCATATATTACATTGTTGTACTTTTTTGTTCGTATACCACATTGTTGCAAAGATTTAAATCTGAAATAATAGTCATTTACAACTTCAGATATGTAACAAATTCAGCATCACCAGGATGGTATCATATGATTCTGTTAAATTGCAACCACATTTTGCCATCATGGTGTTAAACTATTCCTCCTACAGTATTTTAAAGGGGTTTTATCTCACTCATTGGCTCTACTGAAAAAACTCTCCAGCCTACTGATTTAACTTGCTAATCTCCTTCATGGAAGTGGGATTTTTCAAATCGACTTTACATGTACAATTCTGATTGAGAATTCTTCAATTAGACATTAAATGCAATTAAAGTTCATTTGAACTCAGACAAAAATACCTTACAACGTTACTGTGTTCATATATCAGATTGTTGTACTTTATTGTTCGTATATCACATTGTTGTGTGACATTTTAATCGGAAATAATTGACATTTAGAACTACAGATATGTAGCAAATTCAGCGGAACTCAGTTTGCCTTATAGGATTATGCTAAATTGCACCCACATTTTTTCTTCAGGATGTTAAAACTGTCCCTCCTAGAGATGTATTTTAAAGGGTTCTTATCCTACTCATTGGATCCCCTAAAAACACCCTCCAGCTTACTGATTAATCTGCTTCATGGAAATAGAATTTTTCAGAAAAGCTCTACATGTACAATTTTAATCTAAAATCTTTTAATTTTTTTATTTCCATTAAAAATATTGCAATTGATTAGACATGTTTGTGCTGTTGTTTTTTTTCATTGTTAAATAGGCTTAATTTGTATTTGAAATTAATAGCCATGAAAAAGGTTCTGCAATGCTAAATTTTTGCTTTTTTTTTTGCAGAAATATAGGTAAGACTATTTAGGCCAAAAGACTATTTATTAGTTGCTATATATTAGAAATGTTTACCCTGTTGATTTTTAATTGCTATGTAGTCTTAATTTGTATTTGGAATTATTGCAATAACCGTAAATAATTATTTCTGCAATGTTAAATTTTTGCTTTTTCTTACAGAAATGTAGATAAAAAAACTGTACATATCATTTTTATCAGAAGTTATGTAACTAAATTCAAGTAAATTTACAATATAAAAAAATTGTAATGCATAGCGCCATCTATTGGAAATAATAGTCATAATTCATTAGTAATGTTTTAATACAAAATTATCCTTGATAATTTTTTAAATAACATTTACATTGTTTTAATTACTGAAATTTAAATAACTATTTATGTCTAAGTTACTTATCTAAACTCTATGTCGAAGCACTTTATTCCTAATGTTTCAGAAATTCTTTTCGTCTAGCAAATGAAAAAAAAAGAAAAGAAAAACTTGAACTTTTATGGGTTGGGATCCTTTTTTATAGGTGAACATGCTTTAGTTAGTAGGATAATTAAATTGTACTTCTTGGAGAAACGTGGAAAAGATAATACAATTTATTAGAGCTAGTCTTAAATTGGTCAACTACTTGGTAAATTGTGATTCAATTTGGTACATATATTTTTAGGGGTAATAAATAGGGATTTTGATCTCTCAAGAACAAATAAAAGAGTTCTCATTTTGCTGACAGTGAAGAATGCATCGAGTTACAGATGAACGGAAGCTCAGAATGTATAAAAACAACGATGAAGCATCAAACATTTATTTCCCCCCATATAAGTTTTTTTTCCATATAAAAAATGGGGAAAAACTGATATTTATTCTAGACAAACACATGCCCCTTTAAGATTCGACTTTAAGCTGCGAGGAAAAAATATATTTACCATGTGTTAATTATTTTTTAATGTAAATGGCGATAGATGGCGTGATCAATACATAAATGTAGTGAGGTGTGGCCACTACGGGGACGCCTAAGTAAGAAATGGATGGATGTAAACAATGAAGGTTGGTGATGGAGAACGATGGCTCTAAAACCTATATAAAATGTTATTAAATATATATATTCAATTGTAAATCTCTGAGAGTCATTTTATTTAATGAAAAGAAAGAAAAACGCAAACACATGTTAAAATATCCTAATATGATTGATGCTAGCAAATATGTTATGATAAAAAAATAAGAAAAAAGTATTTTTATAAGAAGTAGGTAAATATCCATTGGAATGGACAGCGCTACGAGTAAATAAAAAATATTTGAAGCTAATAAGCATGTTATAATAAAAAATCAAGAAAAATAAGTTATATAAGAAGATAGGTAAATATCCATTGGAATGCACAAAACTATGAGTAAAAAATTATTTACCATGTTAAAACATCATAATATGATTGCTGCTATTAAAAATGTTATAGTAAAAAATTTTAAAAAAAAGTATTTTTTAAGAAAATAGGTAAATATCCATTGGAATGGACAAATGTTCAATGAGGTTGTAAAAGTCAAATATTTAAAGCTTTAACTTTGATTGATGTTTTATTTTAAAGATATATTTATTGATGTAATAAAGCTTGATAAAGAAGCTATATTACTAAATAAGTTTCAAAAAGTGAATATTTTAATAATTTTATAATAGATGGTGCATGAGCACTAATAAACGATTTTCACTTATATTTTTATATGCGAAAATAGATGAGTTTTACATCATTTGGCGTGGAAAATATAAAAAAGGCAATTTCTCTTCCTTGTGAAGCATTTGGTTCGCGTTTATTATCAAATTTGGGCAAGTGATCTAAATTATTGATAGCCTCAAGATGAGGGCAAAATTCAGCCGCTTTTTGAGATATATTTTTATTTTGATTAATAGGAGATTTTGAAGCAATTTTTTTAAATTTTTGTTAAACCAACAGTAGATCTGAAGAGAGATCTTGATATAACAGATCTGATAGGTCTTCTTATAAATTTTCATCTGTGTGACATTAGTAAATTCTTAAATCTTTTGTTTTAAATAATTTTCTTTTCCAACTAATATATTTTTAGTTATGAGAATAATTTATTTATCAGAATACTCATCAGAAACTTCATCATCGAAACTTTTAGATCAGCATCTATACATATATAAGTCAATTGTTGATCATAATAACTTTAATGTCAAGCTTAAATTAACTACTGGAAAAAAATTTCCAAGAATTTTAACAAAATTTACTTTTTGTAACCGATTGATAATAACTATCAATAAAGCAATTATCATCAGAATGTAAATTTTCGAAATTATACTTCATCTCTAATTTAATAACAAATACATTAACAAATCATATATCTAAAGAATCACAATCCCATTAAATATTGTAATGGACACATGAACTTCTACCAGTAATAAAATAAAACTAATTTCAATGGTAAGATTAATTTATAAAGATGGTAGAGGATAACATTGACACAGTAGAAGTAATTATTCATATAAATCAAAACAAAAAACAAGTAATATAAATAAATAAAAAAAAAAAAAAATGTAAGTCAATTCCTACTTTTTTTCTCATAGCAGAAAGTCCTTTATAAATAATTTGCATTCATTTTTTAAGTTTATCTGGCGCCATCTGTTGACAGATATATGCAACTTAAATCTAAAAATAACTAAAATGAATTAATTAAATTTAATTACTGAATTGATATTTGAATAAATTATATTAACGTCCAGTGTCATCCACTACAAGTTCAAAAAAATGTATTTGAAATGTACTATATCAACGCTACCAGTGAATTTGAGCATCAACACAACCAGTCGAACTTCGGACAAATTTCTCTTTGCCCACATTATCTAATCAGAGCTAAGCCCCTGTTAATTTTGTATACTTGGTCAGCTGAGTTCATAAAGTATTGTTCCAAACTTAGTTTTTTTTAAATTATAGATATTAATATGTTATTGCAATCATATGTTATAAGTATGTATTATAACTATGTATTATTGTATATATATATATGTATATATATATTCATATGTTATGGTGTAACTGCCGCTAAATAATCGAAGCTGGCATGCCGCGCGTATTTGGTTTCAAAATGTTCTACCATTTATTGAGGCATCAACGACAAGTGATATTATTATACAGTGAACATTTCTGAAAAGTTTAGAATTAATTTTTTTTTTAAATATTAAGATTGCTTGTGATTAAATCAACTTTATTACTGCTGCTAACTTACTCCATGGTACATTCTATTTCTTCATTGCAAAATATTTCTAACCACAATCACCATGATAATTTTAAAAAACATATTGTGTGTAATAAACATAATATTATAAAAACAAATTTCTATAATAATATACCAAATTTCATTATGTGAGAGATGATTCAATGTATTAGTATAACAACATACTTTTGATGTCTTAATCAATGTAGTACATTTCTAAATACAATAAACAAGTCCAAAAAACTTTGTTAGTTTGATGAGTTATACCACAACATGTGAATTTCTATATTTTAAATTATTATAACTTTTTTTATATGCATATTTAAAATGCTATAAAATTATAGAGGTACCTCTTAAGACACAATATACAGCAGAATGTTAACAGGAAAAAATATTATGATGGTGAAATCTATATTTTATGTAGAACATTCCATGTTTGTAATTACAATAACTACGACAATTTAAAGAAATAATTAATATAAAAAATTTATAATATTATAAAAATGATTTCTATAGAAATATATCAATATTTTAAGATTAAAAATTAAAAATTGATAGTTTGAATTTAATTAACTTATCAAATTATCTCCCAAAATTCTATGGTACATTTTATTTCTTCATTGTCAAATTTATTTAACCATAACTACTATAATAATTCCAAAACTTAATACCTATAAAAAAACTCATAACTTTATAAAAACGTTTTCTATAGTAATGTATTAATATTTTAAAGTTAAAAATTAAAATTAGATAATTTTCATTTAAATCAACTTATCAAATTTACACCCGAATTCCTACGGTAAATTTTATTTGTTCATTGCGAAATTTATTTAAACGTAAGTACTATAATGCTTCCAAAACATAATAACTTTAAATAAAACTCATCTTTATAAGCACGATTTCTAAAGATATTAAATCCTAGTATTTGAGAGACTCTTCTATGTATCAGTATATTTCTAAATACAATATACGAGGCAGAAGTGTTTTGTTTGTTTCCAAAGATTTATGCAATAACATGTAAATTTCTGTATTTTTGTGCCGTATCTCCTTTTACTTTATTCAGATGATATAAATTTAGATTGGGAGAAAGAAATGCATATAATATATAGAATATTCCAGGTTCATAAATAGTTTGAAAATTTAAAAATTAAAACTAAACCAGTTTGCATTGTAAAAATTTGTCAAAATAACTCCACAAAAATCTATAGTAAATTTGTCCATGGTCAAATTTTTCTAATCACAATCACTTTAATAATTCTAAAGATTAATTTGTGTAAAAGAAAAACATGTAAAAATAATTTCTTTGGTAACATTTCAAATCACGTTATTTCAAGTATGAGTCTATGTATCAACATATTAACATAGATTTCGATGCCTTATTCAATGTAGTACATTTTTAAATATAATACATGCAATAAAAGAGCAGAGATTTATACCATACCATGAAATTTCTATATTTTTGATATCTCATTTATAATTATTTTATAAGGTTATGCAATATAAAGCAAAATGATTATAGGTTAATTAGATTAGGACTGAAAAATAGATACTATGTATAAAATGTACCAGATTTGTAAATAGTTTGAAAATTTAAAAATTAAAACTAAGCCAGTTTGCATTGTAAAAATAACTCCGCAAAACTCTATAGTAAATTTTTCCATGGTCAAATTTTTCACACAATCACTTTACTTCAATTCCCTTTTTTTTTTTTTTAATCACAATCACTAAAATAATTCTAAATATTTTTTTTGTTCCAATGCAGCTGGCAAACACCTAGACAGGTTGGTCTTGGATGCCTTAAAGCAAGCGCTGCACAGACATTACTCACTATGCATTACCCAGGGGGCGCGTGTAACTTGAAGATACGGACGCGGTGTAACAATGCCATTGCAACGTTCTACGATCCTATTAGGACTGAGACCTACGGTTTAAAGTGGATTACGAACCACTACAAACATCCATGCCACCGCCGGGACTCGAAACCTATGGTACCGAGAGCCAGAGCGCTTGCCACTCGGCCATTCAGGCCCCCATAATTCTGAAGAATCATTTGTGTAAAAGAAAAACATTATAAAAAGGATTGCATTGGTAACATATCAAATCACATTATCTCAAGTATGAGTCTATGTATCAGCAGACCAACATAGTTTTCGATGCCTTATTCAATGCAGTAGATTTTTAAATATAATACATGCAACAAAAAAGCAGAGATTTATACCATACCATGGAATTTCTATATTTTTTATATTTATCAGTATTTTAAAAGGTTATGAAATTACAACTGTGTCACTTAGCATGCAATATAAAGCAAAATGTCTATAGGTTAATTAGATTAGGATTAAAAAATAAACATTATGTATGGAATATTCGAGATTCGTAAACAGCTTAAAAATTTTAAAATTAAATCTAAACAAGTTTGCTTTGAAATAAACTTAACAAATTAACTCCACAAAACAATGGCAAATTTGTCCATTGTCAAATGTATCTGATCACAATCGCTTTAATAATTTAAACAAGTAATATATAAAAAAAAATTTTCACGTCAATTCCTACATTATTTTCACTATTTTGCAGAAAGTCCTTCATAAATAATTATCCTTCATTTTTTTAAGTTTATCTGGCTCCATCTATTGGTAAATATATGCAACTTAAATCTAAAAAAAAACTAAAATTAATTTAATTAAATTTAATTACTAAATTAATATTTGGAAAAACTTTATTAATATCAAGTGTCATCCACTAAGAGTTAATAAAAATGTATTTGAACTTGAGTGGATGAATAAAAAGTATTTTATTAACGATTGAAAATTTGAACAAGATATATATAGGGAGAGTGTGAGCTAATAGAAGGAATTGAAAAAACCCATGCCACTTAACTTGCAATATAAAGCTAAATAATAAGAGATAAATCTGATTACGATTGATAAATCTATATTCTATCTAAAATATATCAGGTTCGTAATTAATTTAAAATTTTAAATTAAAAATTAAGACAATTTTCGTTTAAAATATTTTAGCACATTAATTTAATCATTAGCCTTAATATACAGAAAATTAGTACTCCACATAATATGTGCGTGCATTGTCAAAACTGTCAAATATATTCAGATGCATGCTGTGTTAATCCTTTATGGACAACAATAATTCTTAATGTAAAGGGAAACTGAAAGTAAAGACGCAGGGTTTCCTTAAGTTAAATACATGGTACAGTTTCCGTAAATTAAGGCAGTAATTAACAGCTTTCTATTTATAGAACACGTTACCGCAGATAAAATGGCATTTCCCATATAATTGGGCAGCTATTTTTAGATTCGTTAGAAGATAATAGTGTTTCTTTGTAGAAATCAATTTACCTAATTAAGTTTAATTCCAAGAACTGCTTGATATTTACTAAATACAAGCACTATTTTTTTTTCAATAAATATTTGTTGAAATTCATTGTTATAATTCTTATAAAAATATAAAATGTAGCACAGTTTAATTATGCTATTGAGTAAGTATTATATTTTAGATTCTAAATATATAATATTTACCAAATATATAATAATATTTTAAATACATAATACGTAATTGAATCTAATATTATATTTAGTATTGCTTTAAATTGAAGATTCATTCATTGCTTTGTATAATTTTTTTCAAACTATAAGCATGACTCTAATTTAATATTTCTTCGTTATTTCTTTTTCTTTTTTTTTTAAGAAAATTTTTAAAAAAATTTTAAAAAATTTCTCAATTAATACATGAAACAAAATACATATTTTTAAAAATGCATTACCATAAAATATTTTAAAACAGCATTCTCTCAAACAATAATCATATTTTAACCATCTTTTTTTCAAGCAATAACAATACTAATTTTTTCACACAATTTTTTTAAATAATAAACATGACTCTAATTTAATACATTTTTCTACTCTAATACATTTTTCAACTTTTGTTGAATTTAAAAAAAAACTTTCTCAATTAATACATGAAACAAAATAAATATTTTAAAAAATACATTACGAAAAACTATTTTAAAACAACAACAACAATTACTGCAACATATCGATTTATTAAATATTTGAATTTGAATTTGATTTTGAAAGTAAGATTTAACTGGTGTTTTCAGTCAATTATCAATTACAATGATTTTAATTAAATGTTCATTTTCAATTAGACTAAAACAAACTTACCATAAAGTAAAATATTCTTTAGTTTGGCTTTAATTACAGATCTAAAAATATTTAGACTTTAAAATTAATATTATTATTTATTTAAAAAAGCCTTTGTCCATTATATTTGGCACTTAATTGCGGATTATTGTTATTCTTTCGTACTGCTATCAGTTAAAATAATAAGTATCAAAAGTACATAGATAAAAGATCAAGTGTCTGGGAAATCTTCAGAGTTTAACTGCAGATTAATTTAACTAGTGCAGATTAATCTATTCGGATAAAGTGACATCTGTAAAATATCCGCTTACTCATCATTACTTTCAAACTTTTTCTAAGGTCTTTAACTTTCTAACACTTCAAAAATATTAATGTATAAAAAAAATATGCCTGACTCTTTGGATAGCTATTTTATAATCTATTGACGTATTTGTCTGGCTTACTTTCTAAAACTACAGTATGAAAACTATTCACTTTTATATGCACTGTACTTTATTCTAGTAACAACTAAATCAAAAGTATACATTTACTATATTTATTCATCACATGAAATTCAAGCTGAAAATAATAAACGCAATTCATGGGAAATTTTCAGTAATTAATCAATAATTCAGTAATTAATATTTCAGAAAAATAGATGATTAAATCTATTGACTAGGTTTCAATAATTTAATAGTTAATTTATTTTTATTAATTATTTATTTAATATTTATTATTATTATTAACTATTTTTTTATTATTTATTATTATTAGCTATTCATTTCTTTTTTATTTATTATTTTATCTAATAATTTTAAATTAGTTTATTTTTAGTAATGTATTTAAAATGCAGCTTAAAATATATGTGTATTTTAGTTAGTATTTTTTTTTTT
Organism: Caerostris darwini; assembly: GCA_021605075.1. NCBI lineage: Eukaryota > Metazoa > Arthropoda > Arachnida > Araneae > Araneidae > Caerostris > Caerostris darwini. The sequence continues at coordinate 24,722 of BPLQ01000891.1, read as the reverse complement.
TAATTTTAAATCTAAAGTTTTTACTTTCTGAAAAATCTTTATTGCTAAACTTGTGGGAAAATAAAATTCGTAGATTTCTGGATAAGTTTGGAAATGTGTACTCAAAATTACATGAAAGTTAATATAAGCTATTTTTAGCAACAAATATTACCCAAGTTAAAATATATTATATGATACTGAACGATACCAAAGTTTCTCAAATATGTTAAACATTAAATATTCAAATTTGTGTTTAACTAAATTATAAAATTTAAAAAAAATTATATTAAAAATTTATATTAAAAATCCTCCTTTAATGAATAAATCATTTTATTTTTTCCTAATGAAAAGGTAGCTTATTAGACTGACAAGGGAAATTTTAGTAAAATAAATTCCTTCACATTCAAACTTCAAATAAAAGAAAAAAAGAACTCCATTTAAATAATTTTATGAATTATGTTTTTGAGATCATTTTTTTTTATATATGCAAAGATTAATAATTTACTATATTTCACTTTTTGATATTTTCTTAAGAATTGCAGTATTTTTAAAATGCTGCTTCTGAGAATTTTAGAAACTATTAATAAAAAGCAATTATTCCTTTTAGGCCTTAAATATTTGTCTAAATTAATTGGAATTGATTTGCATTTTTGTCAAAATATAATCTTAACAACAGAATGAAAAGATAGTTGAGTCTAATTTTTAACTCAGAATTTTATAATGTTTTATTCATATTTTTTAATCTTTTCATATTTTAAATTTATGATATACATTTTATATTAATAATTAATTAAAGTTTAGATTTTTAACACAAGAACAGGAAAGGAATTTTTTCATCAGCATTATAATTGAATTAAACAATTTTTTTAAGATAAGCAAAATATTTAGAGTTATAATCATATAAGCTTATATATATATATATTTCTAATTATAAGTTCTAAGAAAAATGTACAGAATAATAAATGAAAACCTGTTTCTGAAAACATTCAAGGAGCTTGTTAAGTTTGGATTATTCATTTCTTTTAAGACCTAGAGATGAAGTAAGTCATATGCTACAACATAATGTTTGTAGTATATGACTACAACTCAATGCTACAAAATTACGATTAGAGAAACATTATGTTTTGGTCTAGTTAAATAAGGACAGTTAAATTATTTCAATAGAAAACGATTGCATTCTGTATATTGTATTAAAAAGTATTTTTTAATTAAATTATTTTAGCAATAACTGAAATCAGCCGTTGAAAGTTGACTAACTTTGGTTAGATGAAGTATTTCAATGAAAAATCTCACACACAAGCATTAACAATAAATTATTTAAATTTGTAAGTAATAAAAGAATTATAGTAATTAAATTAAGCGAAAGCTGTTCTTAATTCTTAGAAGGGAGAACTACTTTACTTGTATTAATATCTTTTAAGCATCTTGTAATTCTATCAAAATCGGTAAAATTCATGATGTTAGAAATTTAAAAGCAATAATTATGAGCCAACATCTTGTGTTTATCTTATTGATTCAGGGGATGAGAAGTTAAATAGATTTTCTGCTTAAATTATCATCGGAATTTTCACCAATAAATGCATCTGAAGCACAATCAAGCAACAGATGTTCGATTCGATTTTTCCAAACTTATTGCATGCCTTTTAATTTTCAATGATTATATGTGTGTGTAACAATACTGAAATTAAATGCTTATAGAGAAAGTTTCGAACTTCGGTAAATGATTTTATTGAACAAAGTAGGATGAAATAGTAAATTATTTATTGCAGCTTTTCTTCATTTTAACACCTTTATTGTTATTTACAAATGGTGAGCAGATATGTAGCAGATTCAGTGTTATTAACGGTACGTCACATGACGTGAACTCTGTTCTCATCAAGCAAATTGGAACACATACACCCAAGAGTAATTTCTGTTGGATAGAATCATCTTTCAGTAGCACAAAGAAGCAATATTCCAGCCTGCAGATTAACCACACACAAGCTTTACAGTTGGATATGCTTTACATGATTTAAATTAAACTGTACTAGATCTGAAACTCAATGCTTTCAGTAGAATAGTTTTAAAATATTAGACAAAAAAAAAGAATATATTTGTTAAGCTTAATCAAACTAATTATTTCTTCTTATTGTTAATTAAAAATTATTATTAACACAAATTATGATTTTATAAATTGAAACTCAACTCACCATCGACCAGAACAATTTTAAAAAAGTAGGTATAAAAAATATTATTGAAGCTTAACTAAATCAGTTGCTACTAATTATTTTTAAACAAATTAGTGACTTATTAATTCGAAACACTCTATTCTTATACGGAAACTCAATGGGCTGTTGACTATGATAGTTTTAAAATAGTAGATAGACAAAAGAAAGTATTAATTAAGCTTAGTTAATTATTATTATTAATACAACTAATCAATTCTAAATAAATAAGGAACTAAACTAATTATAAACTGATTTTCTATTTTAGAAATTCAACGCGCTATTAACAGGGACAATATAAAGTAAGGACAGTTAAAGGACAGTTTTAAAATAAGGGAAAGAAAAAAAAATTATATGAAGTAAAATTAAACGAATTATCCCTAATTATTATTAACTAATTCTTTATTAACTCGATTTACGCCTTTTTAGTTTGGCATCCCAACGCTCGCAGTCATCAGAATAATTTAAAATACTAGATAAAAATATTAATTAAGCTTGATAAAACATTGTTACTATTATTAAATAAACTAATTAATTAATTCGAATAACGCTTTTCTAATTTGGGGTGAGTAATTAATAGCTGTTCTAAAATAGTGGAATGAAAAAGAGACTATTAACTAAGCTTAGTTAAACTAATTATTAACTAAACTATTTGATCATTAATTAGAATTATTCTTTACTAATTCTGAATTTCAATTTCACTATTCAATAAGACAATTATTAAGGATAAATACCGTATAGTAAATGAAAATGCTCTCTCCAGATTATTCACATTTTATACCCTTTTTAGATAATTAAAAGCTAGAATAAAAATTACCAGATTGTTTTTTTTAAATAACTCATTTTCTTTCAGAACGTAGCCAAACAGTTCATAAGAATCATCATAAATATATGAGTTCCGTTATAATACAATAAATGAGACTATTGTTTGAAGACAAAGAAAAAATTCAAGGCACATTAATTTCAAAAGTAGTTGTTGTTTCTGATATTGTCATTAAATTCTGGAAGTAATCCAGGAATTTTAGTTCACACTGAAGCAGTGCCTTAGTTCTATTTAAAAATGTACTGCTTAAAGGTGTTCTCATGTTAATGACAAGTGAAACAGCAATGAAATATGTCCTACGGACAAAAAAACGTCCTACAAAAGTTAGTTGACAATTAATGCGTTTGTAAACAAATAATATTTTGTAGCATGGCATTTTTTTATTTACAGAAAATGGTTAAAATGGTGAAAATTTAAAATTTATTTAAAAAGTTTAATGGTGAAATTTTTTTTTCAACATATTTTGCATTATTTATAAACAAACAATCATTTTAGATAATTAAGGTACGGCACACATTTAATTAAAACTAAAAAAAGTTCAGTACAGAAAATAGTTTGTTACATTTATGTTTGTTACAAAAATTTTCAATACATTTTACATTATTTAAAAGCGGCCAATCCTTTTAGATAATTAAGGTATCGCACATGCTTAATTAAAATTGAAAATTCAATTAAAAAATATACCTTATTATTTTGACGTTTATATATGTAGGAGTAATTAAATACTTATTAAAAATATTTTTTTTTCTGGGAAACAGAAGTAATTAAATGTTTTTTTTTAGTTATAATTCGTGATTAAAAACTTTTATAATATCTTATATGCCCTTTACTTCTGGCATGTTAACAATAGATAAATGCCCTTAATGAAGTTATGATTTAGATTTCACTATATTATATACTTCTAAACCATTTTTTGGGTTTTTAAACAGAGTTATAATAAGTGAAGTTTAAGTTGAAGTTGATAAGTGAAGTTTTTAAATGAATTATGAAGTTACACTTAATGAAGTTATGCTTTACAATTCGCTATAATATATATTTATAAATTAATTTTTATCAGGATAATTAAATAACTTAATTCTAACAATTTGGATTCCTACTAATCGTTATAATACAAAATAAAATTTTGAAAAATATTATGAGGACAAAAAAATCATTTACCAAAAAAATGATAATTATAATTCACTAATATTTATCGAATAATTAATCATTACTCCCCATAATTAAAATTATGCTAAATTTTCACTAATTTACAAAAATAATTTTGTTAACTACCATCAACCACATTCTTTCTTTTTTTATTTATTTATTTTATTTTATTCTTATTTGATACAAGTCCTGGGTGTTAAATACTTTCTATTATCAAATTAAACTCATTAAATTTTCAATTGGTCTCAAAACGTTTTATAATCTCTTGTACGTTCTTAACTTCTGACATGTTTGGCAATAGATAAATCCTACTTAATGAAGTTATGTTTTAGACTTCACTATATTATATGTATCTAAACTAATTTTTATGAGGATAATTAAATAACTTTATCCTAATGAATTTATATTCCTACTAATCTTTATAATTTAAAATAAGATTTTGAAAAATTGTGTGAGAATAAAAAAACCCATTTATATTACAAAGTTAATATAAATGGGTTAATGCACAATCGTTACTACACAATCTTTAATACACAATATTACAATCGTTAATATTTATTGAATTTATTAATTAATCAGTAATTCATCATAATAAAAATTATGCTAAATTGTCACTAAGATGCAAAAATAATTTTTTAACTAGAATTCCTTTTAACCACAGTCTTTAATTTTCCATTTATTTTATTTTATTCTTCAAATAGTTTCCCTGGTGTTATTATTTTTAATAATAAATTTAAACTCGTTAAAATTTCCACAAGCCTCAAAAACTTTTATAATCTCTTGTATGTGCTTAACTTCTGACAAGTTTGGCAATAGATAAATCCCACTTAAAGAAGTTATGCTTTAGACATCGCTTTATTATATATTACTAAACCGATTTTTATGAGGATAATTAAATAACTTTATTCTAAATTTCTGTTAAAATAGGCAATATATTTTCTCTTAGAAAACAACTTTCGTTAATTTATCACAATTTATTATGTCTCATTTTGTAAAATAATGCGATTTTAAGCTGTTTTAAATTAATTTATGATAATTCTGAAAAGTGTTTTAAACTTTAAAAGTATATATAAATATTTAAATAAATGCAAAGCCTGTATTAATCATTGGTATATCATATTTTTTATATTTTAGTATTATAAAAATATTTCGTAAATATTTTAACTTAAATATTAATTTTTGTTAAAAAATAGTTAACTATAATAATTAATTATTTAAAAATATTCATTTAATTTATTTTGCAGTTGTTTTTAATTTTTTAAATACCAATTGTTTCAAATGCACTACTTTATAATTTAGGCAAATTCGTTGTTGAATTCAAAGTTGATTTGAATCATATGTTAATTTGTTTCTTTGAATAAAAAATCATTTACAATTTACAAGCAGAAATAAGTATTCACTTCTATCAAGGGAAATTAATTTTGATTTTATATGAAAGCTTATTTTAAAAATCAAACTAAAATTCTGTAAAATGTAATGCTAATTTACTTTCGCGCTTGGATTTAAATATTAAAAAAAATTGATGGTAAATATTAAAAAAAAGTACTAAATGAACAATAAAAACAGTTGAATATTTACAATAATTGAATATTCCCCAAATTGTGAACAACGTGTCTTGGGAAATGATAACAACTAACGATATTACCAAGGCTATGGCATTGGCAACTACGGTTAAACAACTGGCAAGTGTACCTTAGCAGAAAAATGGCAATTGTTGTCTTAGGTTGTTGAAACATTTCTACAAGAATTTTATTCTTTAAAAAAATTCCACATTTGAATTTTGTGATTTTTTTTTCAAATATCATGTTTTTCAAATATCATTTTTTTTTCAAATATAATATTTTTTCAAATATGTTTTTACTTCAATCTAACCTCAGAAAATTAAATTTGATATTTTCATATATTTTAAATGTACGGAGCATTTTTATATACTATTTAGAGGAAATAGTCCACAAATAATATTTATTATTGAGTTTGTAATGTTATGAAAAACAAGTACTACTTGTTTTTGAATAAAATTGTTTATTTTGCACATAATGTTTATAATGACAAATACTTTTTTTTTATGTTTCTGTTATATATCACATGAAAATGATCTATGAGGATACTACTACTACTACTACAGCACACCACACCACATCACTGTGCCTAGAGCCGAGTTGCTCCTTTACAATTTGGAAATGCTGTGGGCGAGAAGAAGTCTGATTGGATTATGTGATGATGTACGGTTATGATCGGGACCTACGACTTAAAGTGAATTCCGAACCATTACAAACATCTATAGCACCGTCGGAAGTAGAACCTGAAACCTGTGGCACCGAGCTCCAGATACTCGGCCATTCAGGCCCCGATTTATGACGATGAAGAATTGTCTTCTAAGATAAAATTCAGGGATAACTGCCAGGCGTGCACATTATAAAGGAGAAAAATTGGGAAACTTCTCACCAGGCGGACTGAAAAGTGTCTGTAAAGGACTTCTCAGACAGGTTTGCTTGTTAAATTCAACCTGAAAAAAACTGAAGTTGTCATTCCAATAACAAGCCCACCACTGTACTGTCATCCAGTTTTTATTATGTGTGCATGAATTATTCCTTGCGTAAATTATTCTATCGTGTATTTCGCGGAAACTAATGTGGACGTTATTCAGTACATAACATATGCGGTTACATAACTTTCTTTTCGCCGAAGTTTATGCACATCTAAACTTATTGCTTGAGTAACAAGGATCTACAAGCTTTAGGCGAAGATTAAGAAATGAGCCCTTGAGATATGCTCATTTTCACACACCAACAGCAAATTCAAACCTGTGATATACTATGCATTAGTTGCCTGTATAATCATTATTAATGTCTTTTGTAATTACAAATGTTTAATAAATTAGCATTTAAGTAATATTATCTTTGGTAGAAATAAAAACTTCGGTCTCCTACTCAGCTTCGCTTAACAATTTTCGTGGCTTGCGTTTAATCAAATTTTAATAATAATTAAGGTAATACTAAAGTTACTACTGAATGATATTTTAGTAGACGTATTCTATCACATGTAGCATTAAAACCATTTTACATTAATTTTCACTAGCAGGTGTATCTCAGCGTTAATGTTTCCGATATCATCTCAATATTGTCCTAATAACGATATATATATCGCTGTACGTTAAACTGTTAAAACAGAGCATCATCGTTTCTTTACCTTAAAAAGCGTCATAAAAAACCGTTATTTTTTTACCGTCATAAAAATCGACGAACGACTTGAGAAAATAAAATCAATTAGTTATCTTTTTAAGTCGTTCAGTGAAGAAGCAGTAAATGAGGAATTGTGCTGGTAAAAATGGCTAAAATATTAGTTAAAATTTTGAAGGAATTAAACTGGCAAAGTTGAGACATTTTTTTTATATTTTCATATTCTATTTTCATTTTACTTTTTATATGTTCATTAAAAATAAATCACGTGCATTACAAAGTACAATTGTTGCTAAAAGTGAAAAATATTTAAATTTGAGTATTTTTTACTATTATTGTTAAACGAAGCATCATCGTTTCTTTACCTTAAAAACCGTCATAAAAACAATCGTTTTCTTACAGCCATAAAAATTGACGAGCGACTTTAGAAAATAAGAGCAATCAGTTATCCTCTTTGGTCGTTCAGCGAAGAAGCAATAAATGATGAATTATTCTGGTAAAAAGGGTTAAGATTTTAAAAGGATTAAACTGGCTAAGTTGAGACACTTTTATATTTTCTTATGAAGTACTAACATACATAATTAAAAATTAATCACTTGCTTTACAAAGTACGTCTCTTGATAAAAGGCATAAATATTTAAGTTAGAATATTTATTACCTTCATCATTCTTAAGCTGTATTTCTATCAGTTCCTAAGATCGCAGGTAGCAAATTATCAGCCAATCAGGAGAAAGGGTTTAAGAGAAAAGAGATTTCTAATTGACTAACATTTTACACCTTGATATGTAAATATCTGATTGGAATCCAGCTTTAGATGATCGCGCTTTACAGAAAACAAGTAATATAAAAAAAAATATATAAAAGTCAATTCCTACATTTTTTCACTATATTGAAGAAAGCCGTTTATAAATTGTTTTCCTTTATTTTTTTAAATTATCTGGCGCCATCTATTAGTAGATATATGCAACTTAAATAAAAAAAATAAAATTAATTAATTAAATTTAATTACTAAATTAACATTTGAAAAAATTGTATTAACATCAAGTGTCATCGACTACAAGTTCAAAAAAATGTATTTGAACTTGAGTGGATGAATAAAAAGTATTTTATGAACGACTGAAAATTTGAACAAGATATATATAGGGAGATTGTGAGCTAATAGAAGGAATTGCATAAATGGTGCTGTAGAACCACATACGTTTAAAATATTACTCTCGAGGAAGAGTTCTCCCACTTTCTTCTCTTACCAGGAACGGGTTGACTGTCAATGTAGCAATTTAGGTGGTTCGATGAGAAAATAACTCTCGAGTTCAGAGTTTGTCTTTGCTTTAATTTACGGATAGTGGAGTAAAAGCGGATATTGGAGTTTATGAATATATTTTATAAAATACATATATGAATGCATTTTAAACATTTAATAATAATTCTTTTGATAATTTTGATAAATGTAATGAGTGTTCAATATCTAATAATCAAAAAAATTCTTTAGTAATTTGAGTTAGTTAAGATATTTTAATAATTAATTATTTCCCTCCAACAGATACGAAAATCCATTATTTATTTATTATTATAAAATAATTTATTCTACGTAATTCTTTTACTATCTGAAAAAAAAAACCTTTTCAGACAAAAATTTTTATTCATTTTTAATGAAAAATTTATTTTCCTGAATAAATTCACTAACGCATTATAATATAAATTTGTTATAAAATATTATTATTATGATTATATTATTATTATTATTATATATTATATTATATTGTTATTATGAGTATAGATATTATTATATTTATTATAAAAAAATTTGTCCTACATAAGCATTCTATCTATTACGGGGAAAAAAAAAACTTTTCATACAAAACTTGTTATTCATTTTGAATGAAAAATTTCATTTTCTGAATAAATTCACTTACACATTATAATATAAATTTAAAAACTAAATACACATTGCATTTTTATTGTAGAATATCTGTAAACTATAATATATATAATTAAAGAAATATTTCAACAATTTATTTGATTTCATATTTTATCAAATTTTTTGCAAAAAATAACGAGATAATTTGTCAACGTCTTAACATAATTTTCAACTGTCAAATTTAGCATATAAAATATTTTTTTAGCATTATAGACTTCAGATAAATGATAGATCAGATATCAATTTGTGGTTAAGAAACATATTCCAAACACTTCTAATATTTCAAGAGTTACATCGGCAAAATAACCTTTTTTTACTGGAAATCGGTTTCCACAGGAGAGGTGATCATTTCAGTAACGTAATTAAAAAACATCACGGCCAGCTGTTGAATATTTTAAAAAAAATCTGCTAAATTTCAGATGATTAAGAAATAATAAAAAAAAATATTAATACATAATATATTACTAATAAAAATCACGCCTTATAGTATCCCTAATAACAGAAAAAATTTAAGTTTTACAAATTTGCAGCAATTATGAACTGTAAGGTTTAATTATTAGTATATAACCGCGAGATATCGCGGTTATAACTGGTAACTGTGACCTTAACTGTGTGGTCCAGTGTGGTAAGTAGTTGCGGTGAGATCTTCAGACCACGAGGTGAACGCTAGGAGCGTCAGATTGAAACAGACGGTCAGGGACCGGCTCTTGGCTCTTAACTATTAATGCTATTGTAGAAGAGACACAGGGTGCTATGTGTATGTATGTACTAATAATGTAAATAAAATAATGTAACTAGAAAGAGAGACTGGTATTTCATCCTGACACAAATAGCTGCTAGTATAGCCTAAACAGAACAGAAAATACCTAAAAATACAGTCACAAATTATAATTAATATTAGTAGTAGTATCTGTAGTGTCTATAGAAAACTGAACCACAAGACTCTCCATTAATTATAAATTCAAATTTTCAAAATGAAAATGATTAGTAAGTCTATTACTCACTGTGAAAGTAATGTTGTTATATGAAATTTTAATAAAGGTTTTAGCGAAATAACGTAGACCATTTTCAGTATATACACTCATGTTCATAAATTAAGGATAATGAAGTTCAGGCAAAGAAAGAGACAGAAGCAAAACAAATTTGACTTATTTGTAAAGTCTATTTATTAAACAAAAGGTAAAAAGCAAAAAGGATTCTATATATTTGACATAATTAATAAAAATTGCGATTTTTACTCCCTGGAGCAAATTTCAAAAATGAACCTATTTACAAAACGTATAACATGGTTAGTATGATGGTTAATATGGAGTATGTCTCCCGGACGATGCAATACAGGCTTTACAACGCCTAGGCATGATAAGTATCAAATTATCAATCTGATCTTGGGGAATATTACACCACTCATCAAGCAATGCCCTCCGAAGTTCCGGTTGACATGTGGGAGGGGGTTGACGGGCTGCAATTCGTCGGCCAAGCATATCCCACACATGCTCTATTGGATTCAAGTCCGGTGAGTGTGCTGGCCAATCCATACGGGTGATATCCTCCAATTGAAGGCATTCGTGAACAATGTTTGCACGGTGAGGACGGGTGTTGTCATCCATAAACAGAAATTCAGCACTCATGGCGCCCCGAAACAAACAAACATGTTGTTCCAGAATGACATCCCGATAGATGTGGCCTGTCATCGTTACACTCTGAACATGCAGGTCAGTTCTGGAACCAAGAATAATTCCTCCCCAAACGAGCCTCCTGCACCACCGCAACGGTGTCGTTCAATGGTGTTTTCTTGGTGGTAACGGGTACCTGGCGCTATCCGTATGAAAGTTCGACGAGAATCAGACTGCAAACTAAACCTGGACAAGTCGGAAAACATCACACCAGAACACTGTTGCGGTGTACACAATGCATGCTCACTACTCCAGGTTAATCGCAGGCGACAGTGAGTTGCGGTAAGTGGAACACATCTGACAGGCCTACGAGCATATAGACCAATGCTCCCTTAGCCTCTGTACACGGTCTGCCTTGAAACTGCCGTACCGGTAGCTGAAGAGAGCTGACGTGACAGGTGTGACGCTGTGCTCCGTCTGTTTCTTTTGGCAGTAACTGCTAAATACCGGTCCTCATTCGGCGTTGTAACTCGGGGGCGACCTGTGCTGTAACATCTACTCACATTACCATCATCTTGGCATCGTTGCCAAAGCCTGGAGATGACACTCTGGGCGATTCCAAGTTCCTCCGATACTTCCAGCTGGGTACGTCCACATTCCAGTCGTCCGATATTTCTACCACGTAAAAATCATCCAAATGCTTCCTTTGTGCCATAACTATTCAGCCACTATTCAGTGCCATAATTATTCGCTTTAAAAGCCTTTCAGTGCGGTTATCGCACTGAAAGGCTTTTAAAGCGCTTGTGAACAATTTTATTTATTTGCCACCATTCCTTATATGCTCCTCTCTTACACTCTCGTCATTGTGACGTACTATCCGCGCCATCTGGTGGTTTCCTGTAATTTGCATATTCTTCTTCAAGATGTGTGTGATAATTCTACAGGTGAAATTTTTATTTTAGAGTTCAATTTCTGAGTGATTCTGAATTATCCTCAATTTATGGACATGAGTGTATTTCATGCTTCCATTTCATTCCGTTTATATACATATCTAAATGGATCAAAATAGTTTTTTGTTACAAAACTAAATTTTTGTGAGTTTGTTCCCATATAAACGTTTTATTGTTTGATATTAAGTAAATAGCTTTGCCAAAATAAAGTAATATTCATGCCGAAAACTTAAATTTATTTTAATAATAACAACAAAATTTCATTTTTTCAATATTACAAGAGTGAAGAGGAACAAATTATTTAGGAAGAAAATTATTACGAAACACTAAAACTATAATTTAAATAAATTTATTCATTACAAAAAAAAATTATTTATATACTTTAAAATGTATTTTAAATCATTGTTTAAAGCACTAATTTTAATTTTATCAACATTCAATCGTTTTTGAGAAAATATGTTGATAGGAATATAATTTTTTTTTCTGATTATATTTCTATCAACATATTTAATTCAAAAATATAAATAAAATAATTTTTACCTAACGTAATGAGAATATTTATAAAAAAATAAAAAATAAATAAAGAAAAGAAAACAGAGAAAACAAAAGAGAAGGAAAAGGAAAATAATCGAAAAAATTAAATAAATAATATATAAAAAAAGGAAAAAAAATAAAATAAATATTAATAGAGAGTGAGAAAAGAAAAGTAAAAATAAAATTATTATTAGCCTATTATTTTTTAAAAGAGGATCAAATATTTCCAAGATATAAAATATATCCCTTTTGCAAGCAATATTTAGGATTCTATATTATCTAAAGTTATAAAAATACAAAAAGATTTACATTCTGATAAATATTATCGTGAAAGACAATACATTCAGTCCTATTTCCTTCCTATTACAGAAATGTCTTCATAAAATTGGCAATTCATACTCGAGAATTGCCTAAATCTTTACTATTTCGATTGAATTCGTGAGAAAATGGAAACAGAAATTGCATTACTATCTTAAAAATGTGTGAAGTGATGATGAAATCTTGTTCTATTTACGAATGACCGGGGAAAAAAGTTCTTGGAAAATTGAAGTGAAATTTTAAATTTCTACTTTTATATATATACGCAGAAGGAAATAATGTTATTCCGGTTCAGTCGTTATTATTATCCAGAGGAAAGAATTTAGGTATTTTGACGTGATTTAAATTCTTTAGGATAAAAAAAAGTAATCTGCAACTTGTGAAACTGTTTATTAAAAATTGCCTTTTATAAAATGTTTCTTTTAATTAAAAAAATAATTTTTTTAAATGGGTGACTTAAAATGAGATTTTTATATTCTTTATTTTAAATGTATATGACAATTTAAGTTATTCTAGCTATGTCGTTGTTGCCTTCTGAGAAAACTGACCACTTTTTATGAATCTTAAATTCTCCAGGTATTTTGTCTTATAATTTAATGAAACTGCCAACCAAATAAGCATTTCATTATAAATAAAAATTTGTAACAAGTATACTTGTAATGATCTTGTTAAATTCCTATTTTTTTATTTATCATTTTTTAAATTAATCTTTTTTTATTTATTCAAAATTTGTTTAGAATTTAATTCAAGTCGTTAAATATTTTCCTGGTAAACATATTTTAACACGTATCGTATATTTTATTTAAATTGTTGTCCTTTTTTTAATTTGCTAATGAAATGTTTGTCTCACAAAATTTTGGTTCTAATATGCACGGTTATTATAATTAAAGTTCCACTTCCGAAATGTTGTAAAAAAAGTACCATACGTCACAATGAGTTCATATTTGAACAAAAGATACTTAAAGAAGTGAGAAACGGTATGGCATCAAAGAAATTATTAAAAAAAGTTTCACAGATTTCACCATCCAATTTGAAATGACCTTGCCTTGATTTTTTTACAGCATTGTGACGAGCGGTGTTTTTTTTATAGCAATTTGAAATGGGATTTTAATAAACATCCTAAATGTTAAAATATTTTCAATGTCGTTGCTGTGATTTATGCGCGCTTTATTTTAATATTTATTCAATTCCTTCTATTAGCTCACGCTCTCCCTATATATATCTTGTTCAAATTTTCAATCGTTAATAAAACACTTTTTATTCATCCACTCAAGTTCAAATGCATTTTTTCTGAACTTTTCTGAACTTGAACAATTTTTTCAAATATTAATTCGGTAATTAAATTTAATTAATTAATTAATTTTTTTTAAGATTTAAGTTGCATATATCTAGCAATAGATGGCGCCAGATAAACTTAAAAAAAATGAATGAAAATTATTTATAAAGGACTTTCTGCAATATAGTGAAAAAAAAAGTAGGAACTGACTTTAAAAAAGTTTTTTTTATGTTACTTGTTTATTTATTTAAAGATCTGAATGTGAGGCAATCCATGATTTTCCATTGCGAATCTTGGTAGCAACCTTTCTTCTTGCAAACTGGTCTCGTTTCTAATTCACTCCTTGTAGCCTTTCTTTGCTTTGTGTTTATGAGTCATGCTTTTATATATATGAAGTGTGTTAATTATATTTATTTCGCCCGGCGGGTGTAAAGCTCAACCACACTTTTGGAGTTTTGTATAGCCATTTTAGACGTTTTACGACTATTTCTTTTGGGCTAAATTATTTTTCAATTTTTTTGACGACTTCACTTGTTATACATAACGAATATTTCAATATTTGGTTTTTATGTTGTTGGCTGTCTATATCAGGAGGTCATTAAAATTCAACTTTTAAAATTCTGATGGGGTATACCCTAGCAGGCTTTAGCCTAACAAAATGTTTTCATACTATTTCAGATTTTAAATAATTATTTTGAAGTTGTTATGAAGCTTTAAGATTTTTGAAAACTCAATACATTTCTCAAAATTAGATTACAATTCACATCAAACTAGTAAACACAAAAATAATAGTTAAGAACGATTATTGGATATAGGAGAATATTTAAAGAGAAGTTATTCAACTTTCACATTGAGACAGGAATGTATAACTGGATACTCACATTATATTTCCAACCTTAGCTTAACTCTAACATGCTCAGGTTGGTGATGTAACTTGATGGAACGTAACTCGAAATGGCATGTTTGGTTCTTGTTATACTACGTTTACTTAAAAGTTATTGAAATATAATAACAGTGAAATGGTAATAATAAAGTGCCTACTAATTTAGTTGACAAGGTTGTTAATAATGTCATCGAGTAGCAAAAGGTTCATTTTAACAACAAATTCTACACAAATTTGATTTGTTGATCGATATCAATTTGCCAAACAAAAATTGAGAATTGAAAAAAAAAATCTCAGCAATATTTTTTTCATTTAAAAACTTAAGTTCTTTTAAGTTTTATCTAAAGAATTTAGATTCTGAAAAACTTATTTCAGAATCTGCTCACTCGTAAAGTTGTGTTTCTTGTTTGGGAAAAACTAAATTTCACACTAGGTTTAAAAAGTACATTTTATAGAAAATTGAAGGATTTGGAAGAATGGCAGAAGCTTGAAAAGAACAACGAAATAACAGTAAACACTCAGTAGGCTTAAAATTTAAAGAAGATAAATGAAGAAGACATCTACGTGATTTGTTTTATATTCCTCCTCTTAATAAAAAAATGTTTTCCTCTCTCATAAACACTTGTAATCTGGTAAAAAAGGAAATGTAGACAAAACATTTTTGATGAAGAAAGCAAATTCTATTGAAAAAGGATTCATTTTATACAAAAAATGAGGCAAAAAATTAAATAAATAAATAAAATAAAAGATTTTTGTTTGAAAGAAATACAAATTTCTTCGTATGGATAACATAAAAATAGCTCTTTTGAAAGTGATAGATTTTCTCGAAATGAAAAAGTGCAAAATTCTACATGTCATCATCCACCTTCCAAAAAGGTACAAAATATATTTTAGAAATAAATGTTCTTTTAAGCCTCGATACAGCAGAAGTAAGGGATAAAAATATTGTGTTGATAGCATTAAAAGAAAAGTGAAATCCATTTTACAATTTGAAGAAATATCCTATTCGGTATTTGTGAAGTAAAAATTAGTAAATATAGAGCTCAAGATAAAAAAACAAACAAGTTATTTGATTAATTTTCTTTGATTGTTGAATGGGATGGAATAAAATAGTGAAGTAGTAAAACTATTAACCTATTACCAATAATTGTTGAAGGGCATTGATCAATCACTCTCTATATCAACACTTCCATCAGGAACAAAAAATTATATAGTTGATATGAAAGAGTAAATTTTTGCTGAATTACTAACCGCATTGACCAATTACTTTCTATAGCAGCATATCCATCAGAAGAAAAATATACTATAGCTATTATTAAAGAGTAAATTTTTGCTGAATTGCTGATCAAATATATTGATTGAGTTTTGATACAACTTTAGTAAGCTGGTTATGAAGAAGAACATGTGTCCTTATTGGACTATAGTTGTACCACGAAATGCTCTTGAGTGTTTGAAGGAATATCTCCCCGAAATTATTCTTGAAGCAATTGTTTGTTGTGTAAATAGGGAGTTAAGCAACGTCTCGCATGTTGATATCAAATTATTTAAAAAATTCGTGCATCTCCATCGATTACAGTGATTTTTAGAATGCAATTTCTGATGTTTAAACTCATAAACAAATCATCAACTGTTATAATCCTTTGCAAAAGAGCAACTTAAAGCTCGAATTGATTATAAAAATTTCAGAATTTATTTTCATATCTCTTGGAGGAGTTCACAGAAGAAAAACATTCTTTAAATCTGCAGATCAATTGTCCTTTACCATTCATTGAATTGTTCTTTATATTTCAAGGCAATTTATTTTGTATAAGGCAATTTACTTATACAAAATATATTTAATAAATTTAAACTGTGCGAGTGTCTGAATAATCTAGAATTATTTTTTTTCTTTTGTTGTGTAATGCTATGGGAATAGCTGGTCTGAAGCAACAACTGCTTGTTGTGCCTCAAGAATTTATTTGTAATTCTTTTAAAATCTACAAGAGTATGAAGGTATCACTTATAAAGTGTCAAAGTGTACAAAGAACAAGTTTCTTCTATATTTGTGATAACTGCCAAAGAGGCGTGTAGGCCTTTGTATTTTTTGATGACAATATAACAAAAAACGATAAATGAAATAAATAGTGAAAACTTTAAAAGAAAATAAAGCGCATTTAGTGCAATATATGAATTACAGGCCCTAATAAAGTTTTTGTAGGATTTTATGTCAATCTGCACAAATATAAGAAAATTAAAACTGAAGGGGGTTATTAGGAATTGCAAATAATGTAACAGATACATTGATTGAAAATTGAAACAAAATATAAAAAAAGTCAATACATGCTGTTAGTAATTTTATATCTATATATCCTAGCATACTTGAGGAAGCCAAGTCTCTACCAATTGAAACCAACATCCCATCCATGAATCAGACTTTCCTTATTGTGCAATGAAGTGCAAGAAACATATTTTTAAACAAAGAAAAAGTTTTTAACTATCATGTTATTATGAGGTAAAAACAAAGATAGCTTTTTTATTCTTCCTGGAGAGACGAAAATGTTTACTTTAAGTTTAAGAGAAAAAATCGTTCAGACTTCCTATAAAAAAATGTATAAATAACTTTTTCTCCAAGCCTATTATACAGTTTAGTTTATCTTATTTATCCAAAAAAGTACTTCTATATGCAATTATGGTAGTTTTGCTTAAAAGTAAATTTTTAATTTTATTTGGAAAACATTTAATTAATTTTTTTGCTGTCTAGTTTTTACTACTTTTTCAAAAAAAGACGAAAAGAAAAGAAAAAAAAAAAGAAAAAAATCGCACTATAAAGAATGAAAAATATTAAAAACAGTTTTAAAACTACAAAATTTATGTTAGATTAGAGACAAGCATAAATTTGTATTTTTAAGGCTACTTTTAATATTTATGTATATTTTATGCAACGTTTTAAATTCTAAAAAAACTGAGTTTATGAAAAAATATTAATAACGATAATTTAATAATTTTAAGTTATGACATTTAGAGTATTTGAAAATTGTTATCAACATAATTAAGTAAACATAAAATAAACTAGTCGTAAGGAAACTGTATTGTAATTAAAATCTGTTAATTTTTATGAGCTTATAAAATATGGACCTTTTCTATTTATATATTTATTCAGTGGAAATCAGACACATTTTAATGCAGTGAAAAAGTTGTATTTTCTTTATTAATCAATGGGATTAATAAATATGCAGAAAAGTATAATTAAGTTTATGTTTTAATTCACATTGAAAGCTTTTATTTTAAATATACTTTATGCCATTTCTTTGAAAAAGCTCTTCATATAAGTTTTATGCAATTAATTGAACTTCAATGATATAATAAAATGTAATAAGTTTATTATCAGAGACAATGCAAATATAATTAGAATTAAATTAAATTTAAAGTTAAGGAAAAAATGAATTTAAATAATTATTGTAAGGAAATGGGGAACTATAGCGTACAATACATATTTCAACAGAAAGATCTATTAAAAGGATGCAATAAAAAAGCACCATTTATTTAAGACTAGATTTTGTGTTTTGTAAAATTTTTAGGACCTTAAAAAAAACTTTTAAAAAAGTTGTTAAACAACTCAATTTATAAGGATTTATAATTGCTATATTTTCTAACAAATAATTATAAACATTCATTTATTATATCATAATTCCTTAAAAACTTCCTTCTGAATACATGTATTATATTTGTTGAAATATATAAATCTGGTATTTGTAGAACAAGAAAATGTAACAATATTACTAGTACATTAATTTTATTAGTATGCATTTCTTTAGTTTATTATAATGTAGAATCTTTAATTTCCAAATATTCTACATTTTATTACTTCAAATTATTAAGTTATTTAATTAATTACTTGTGTAGTTATTTGAATTGTTTCTTCAATATTTTTATAGATATATTCATATATTTATGTCATGATGTGTATTTGAAATTTCGTATAATAACTCATCAAATATATTTACTCATTTGGATGAAACAGAAATTGAGAATTATTATTTTATAATTAGATTGAAGCAGGTCGAAATAATTTTACATAAAATTGCCTTAAGACCTTTGGACAAAATCTTTAGTTTCAGCATTTCGAACTGGACAGCAAACGGAATGTTCAAGTTCTTATTTTAGAAGTTGAACCACCCATAACTTTCTATCCCGTGCCACTGTAATTGTCTACTATATCACAAAGAAGACATATTTAAGAGGATTAGTGTTCTGCACCTTCTGCTTACACCAGTTGCTAAATTTATTTGTTGGTATGTCTACAGCTTATTTTTAGATATAAAGGAGGATAAAAGAAAAGCAAATGCCTTTTAACAACAAGTTTTTTGGATATGTGGGATACCTGCGAAAGGATCATGTTCAATTCGAGCTATTTAGGGTGAAGTTCAATTGAAAAAAAAAATAATAAACCTGTAGTTGTAAAATAATAATTCATTTGCTTGTTGAATGTACTAATTACTTTAATTAAGGTAATTACTTAATTTATTAATTTGATTATTTTAAACTTTTTGGGATTATGATTATGTATTAAGAATTGTAAATATTATTTCATAATGAACAAACTATTAAATATTTTTTCTGTATTTATCGTTATTTGTAGTTTATTAATTTGATTATTTTAAACTTTTTGGGATTATAATTAAATATTAAGAGTTGCAAATATTATTTCATAATGAACATGCTTTTAATTATTCTAAATATTTTTTCTGTATAGATCGTTATTCATGTGTGAATATTTGCTGTATTGTTCACTTTTGTGTTCGCTGAGTGTTATTCATATTCGTATCCGCATTTATAATCGAAATTTATTAATTTAATCATAAGTTCAATATAAATATATATAAATAAAGACATTCTACTATTCATTCATATATTTTACGGAAATTGAAAAATAAAGATATGAAACTCTATTTTGTTTTTGCTGTTGCACACAACTCGCTGAAGACGGAAATTTAAAATTTTAAAGATTAATTTTAAAATAATTAACTCTAAATAAAAAAAAACCTGAAATTTGCACATAATTTGTGTTTAGGTGCATTCACAAAGCAATTCATTTTGAGGATAAATATTTCATATTTGAAAATTGCCTTACAGCCTTTAAACTATCTAAAGTATATTGGTATTTTACACACTAGCTCAGTTCAAGTTGTTTCTTACGAACACTATTCTGGATTATTTTAGATACTACTTTTTCGAAATATATATATATATATATATATTGTATATACTTCATTTATATCCATGAGAAAATTATTTAAAATAATAAATTTAAAGTTGTGCAAAACATTTCCTAAATGAAAAAATCAATCTTGAAATAAAATTCAGATGTTTGGCTGGAATATTTTAAATGAAACAAAATATCTGTTTTATGCTACTTAGTTGTAATTCAAGATTTAGATTTGAATTTTCTAAGTAACTGGTTTAATGATTCCATATAATTATGCGATGGCATTTACATTTAAAGATTTATTACTTTTGTGTTAATAGTTTAATAATAGTTAATACTTTCGGAATTTCAAACTGGACAGCAAATTTTAATTAATTTAATTCCTTAATTTATTAATTTGATTTTAATTAAAATAAACTTTTTGTTGTTAGAATTATGTATTAAGTGTTGTAAATATTATTTCAAACTTAATATACTATTATTTTTTTTAAAATATTTTCCTATATTTAGCGTTATTCATATTTGAATATTCTCTTTATCGTTCCTTTTCAAGTTCGCTGAATATTATTCATATTTGCATATGGATTTGTATTCAAAATTTATTAATTTAATCATAAATTCTATATAAATATTTAAAAATTAAAGCATTCGATTCATGTATTTTACTGAAATAGAATCATTAAGATATAAAACTCTAACTTGTTTTTGCTTTTGCACACAACTAACAGAAGACATTTAAAATTTAATTTAAATTAATAAATTGTTAAACTTAATAATATTCAAATTTTAATTTAGCAATTTAAAATTCAAAGTTTAAATTTAAAATATTTTACACTAAATTAAAATAAAACCCCTGAAATTTGCATATAATTCATATTTAGACATATTCACAAAGCAGTTCATTTTGAAGTTAAATATTCCTTGTTTGAAAATTGTCTTACTGCATTAATACTATTTGAATTATTTTTGTATTTTGCACATCAGTAGAGTTAAAGTCGTTTCTTACGGACAATCTTCTAGATTATTTTAACTATTACTTTTTCACAATATATATGCGTTATTTATAAACAAGAGATTATTTACAAACAATTATTTAAAATAATAGATTTGAAATTGTGAAAAAAATTTCGTTGTTGTTGTTGCTTATCCCCTTGATTTAGAATCCTAAACCAAGTCCAGTAGATCATGCTGCATCAATAGATCGTAAACTGTCCTCCCCTCATTCAACAGTTGCCTCACAGAGGCACCAATACAATCTATGAGATGAGAGGGAGATGCGATGGTCGAACAATGACAAAGGGCATATGTCTTCTCGTCTCCATTGAAGGTCAAACTCTTAATGTGGCCAGTCCTTAGTCTAGCTAAAACCGTCAAAATTTCGTAAATTAGAAAATGCCTTTCGAAATAAAATTCAGATATTTCACTGCGATATTTTTAATCGAATAAAAAATCTGTTTTAGGCTGCATAGTTGTTATTGAAGAATTAAATTTGAATTTTCTAAATAATGGGTTTAATAATTCCATATAATTATGTGAGGGTATTTACATTTAAAAATTAAGTTGTTCTGTTACTATTTTAATATCATAACTGAAATTATATAAATTTATTCTTCAACAACATGTTTCACTAAAACATTCATAAATGAAATGAATCACATAATTTTAAATAAATTAGGTTAAACTTTTACATATCAAACAAATTTTTCAAACAAATTTTATTTTATAATAAAAAATACATAGCCCTATTTTAAAATATTTAATTAACTTATGTTTATTGTATTTTGTCAATAATAATTTTTAAAGCAGATAGCTAATGATTAATTTAATGTGTTAATAATAATAACCGACTTTTTAGGCTTTTATTTAGTACTTATACATATATTTAAATTTTATCCTTCGATGAAGTTAAAAAAAGAATCACACTGAATTATAAATAAAAGTATCGAGTACAGGTATATTTTTCATGGAAGAACTATAATAATGATTAATATTTATTAATATTATAAATAGCAGAACTTAATTAGTCAAAATTAAATATAAAATATATCTCATTATTCAAATAGGTTTGAAGATTATTTCTTCATCTTCGATATCAATGCACAAAATTTATTTAATAAACATAAACACTTATACTTTTTTAAGTAATTCAGCCGTTTACCAGTATCAATCCATTGTGAAATATTAAAAAAAAACTCTTAATAATAATAAGCATAAATAATAAATGATATGATGATATATAACAAAGCAATTAAATATTTAAATTTTTATATATGGTGTAAAGCCTTTTTAAATACTAATGTACTTCATTGTGTTACAATATAAGATTTATGAAATAATCAGCTATGTAACAAGGATGTAAATAGAAACTGAGAATTATTAATTTTATATTGAAGCAGGTAGAAATAATTTTGAAAAAGCTTTTCGAACTGAACAGCAAAAGGGATGTTTAAGTTCTTATTTTAGTAGTTTAACCACCCATAACTTTCTATCTCGTGCCACTGTAATTGCCTACTATATCAAAAAGGAGACACATTTAAGAGCTCTTTACATTTTACTTCCACCAGTTGCTAAATTTATTTGTTGGTATTTCTGAAGGCTATAAAGAAGGATAATAGAAAAGCTAATGCATTTTAATATTTGCAATTTAGGGTGAAATTTATTTGAAAAAAAAATATACTCGTATGAGTAAATTAATAATACAATTTCTTGTTGAATGTACTAATAACTTTAATTAAGGTAAGCCCTTAATTAATTAAATTGTTTATTTTAAACTTTTTAAGATTAATATTAATTATTAAGAGTTCCAAATATTGTTTCATAATGAACATACTTTTAATTATTTAAAAGATTTTTTCTGTATTTATCACTATTCATATTTAATATTCGCTGAATGGTTTGTTTTTGTGTTTGTTGAGTATTATTCATATTCATATTCATATTTGAATTCAAAATTTATTAATTAAGTCATAGGTTCAATATAAACATTTATAAATAAAGGCCCTCAACTTCATTTATTTTGAAATATAATTAAATATATATAATTTGAAATATAATTATATATACATATATATAACTTTTTTTAAAGATATGAAAACTCTAATTTGTTTTTGCTTTTGCACACAACTAACAGAAGTCGTGAAATTTAAAATTTTGAAGATTAATTAAATTTAAGAAGATTTTAAAATATTTCACTCTAAATAAAAGTATACCTTGAAATTTACATATAATTCATGTTTAGTTGCATTCACAATGCAATTCATATTGAGGATAAATAGTTTTTGTTTGAAAATTGAAAAAAAGGTTTTTAATATTATTTAAGAAAATAATTAATTTTTTTATAGATAAAAACTGAACATAATTTTTTTTTTGAAAAAAAATGTCTTATATATTTGATATCATTTAAATTAATAAGAATACTTTTACTGAAATAATATTTCCTTTAAATATTTATGAGTATTTCACATTAAAATTGAAGAAAATTGAAATAGTAGCAGTTTTTAATAAAAAGATGTTTCAGACTTTCTAATATTTTATTTATAGATATCCAATTTGTTTTAGATCAATAAATTAATTTTTATTTAATGGGAAAGTATACAAATGCATCTTATTTTAGTTGTTTATTTAAAATTATTATCATAATTATATTTAAATATATTTTTGATTTATTCATAAAATGGAATTTTTTTAAATATTTCTAGAACGAAATCTGCTTATCACTGAAAAAATTGATTTTTTATATAAATGCCTATCATTGGCGTTATATTACAATACTTTTACCATCTGATATGTGGCATATTTAGTCTTGTCCATGGTGATCAGCAATTTGTGAGTGGCATCTAAAGTATTTGCACCTTCCTTCCATCCCTGGAAGATCAATTAGACTAAATATTGGCACTGGATGTATAGGAATTCAGATATGAACGCTTTTAATTCGACGTTACCTGCTATGTTTTTAATCATAATTCCTCTGTTCACAAGGCCAATGCTGTTAAATTATTAATTATTTAATTATCTCACATATAAAATTCAACATATCTAAGCATTTAATTTTAAATTCTGAAATTCGTGAATTTAGGTCCGATTAATTTGAAATATATTGTGATAAGTATTAGGGTGATTAATATGTGGTGCGTGTCTTAAAAATGCATATCTAATCAGAGTGTTTATTCGTAAGAAATATTCCATAATTAAATACTTATAGTACTTAAATAGTAATTGTAGTGTAATTGATAAATAAGTAAGTAAATAAATTGTAGTAAATAGTAATTGATTTTAACTATTCATCTATTATTAGTGAATGAGCACTTATTTAAAGAATCTATAATTAGCCAACGTTGATAAATGATCGTAACAATATGCTTCCAAACCAAATCAAGCTTTTAATATTATAGCTGAAAAATGAGATTTTAATCTTTATAAAACTAATTAAAAGTTTCCAGTAATGGTAGTATTCCTTTATTGCTTACATTAACAAGTACAGCATTTATATATTAATGAATATGTTTTATGAATTAATATATAAAATATTTTTGTAATCGTTAATGTATTGGATTTTTGTGAAAAAAATTTATGCGGATATTGATGCTAAAACGGTGTTTATTCCTTGACCAAAATATTAACAAAAGCATTCAAAAGAAAAAGAATGAATATTCAACCTACATCATTAATTAAATCTATGTGCAGTCTACTAAAATATTCCTTATTATTAGTACTT